>PVJO010016519.1:0-41678 GCA_004026905.1 Hystrix cristata
TGGCAAGACTTATGTATGCAGTGTAATTTATGACTGAAGAATAAATGGTTGGCATCCACAAAGGAAGGTCAAAAAAGCCATCCCAAAACTTCATGGTTTGAACTAATAAGCATTTATCATTGCTCTTACACTTCTGGGTCAGCTGGTGGTTCTGTGCTTCTAGGGCAGGGTGGGCCCCTAGTGGCTGGGCTCACTTATACATCTGTGCTTTGCTAGCAGTTGAACTGGGGGCCGGGTGTCTTGGGATGGACCTTACATCTGGCGGTGGCTGGCAGTCACTTGGCACAAAAATGCTGACAGGGCCTTGTGTCTTTCCTTATCCAGCAGTGTATCCTGAGCTTGTGTTCATGGTCATAGAAAATTATGAACTCAAGTGACAGTACACAGAGCCTTCGAACTGGCAGATTCCAGTCTATTGCATTCTATTTGACAAAGTAGTTCACTCAGCCCACCTAGATTCAAGACAGTAAAGAACCTTACTCTAGTCGTGATGGGAAGAAGTATAAAGTCACATTTTGAAGAACTTGAATACAAAAAATTTTCAAGGGACATATTTTTAATTAACCTGTAGGAGTATGAATATTAGAATGTTTTGGCGGTTTCAGAAAATCTCTTAAATGTGATCACAGTTATGGTGAGACCAAGAATTAAGTAATTATTCTAATATATGCAACAATAAAAAATGAATGTCTTGACCTATGTAGGATAAAGGGGTAGAGTAGTAATCATGTAAATAATTGAAGATTTGCGATACTAATTTTATGATGAAACGTTCTGATTTTAATTTATATGAAGTGTTAATGGCTAAAAAATATGGTAAAGAAGACATTGCACTTATTAAATAAGCTGATTACATCTAAATTTTAATTTTAATAGAGTTTTATCTTTTATTTATAAAATTTTTTATAGTTACACACAGCTGAGTCCAAAATATTTAGTGTAGCTTCAACTTGAAAGACTCAGAGATACAGTTAGGAATGTGGCAGGGATGTATTATCACACAATGTTTATTATATTTTTTAAAGTATTTGTTCATATAACCACTGTGTGTTTTCATTTTTTCTAAAAGTCTTAGAAACAATAAAAATTTTAGTATCCAAATATATAGGGAAATGACAAAAATACTTATTGCATCAATATTAAAATAAAAACAAATAGTCATGAACCTTTACTTAGGATTATTCAATAGCCAGAAGAAAATTTAAAGATCATTTGGCTGGCTTGAAAGAATTTGAAAGGTCATTTGGTTTATCTTTCTGACATGAGGTGGAATATTCTTCACTTTAACAGTTCTATATTTAGCATCAACATTTCTTACACTGTGTACAAAAACAAGAGACCAGTCATTTGGAAAAATAGAATTTAAAATGAAAGACTATGAGTTAATATAGTCGATACCTCCCCAACCCCAATTGAACTCTTTCTGTATCTACACAGGCATCTCCATTTTTTGCGTACATCATAGCTTCTGATTCTGGTACCTAGGGAACAGTCACTTGACTTTACTAGACTCGTTCGCTGCTTCTATGACCAGGCAACTTGTACACTCTTAAAATTGGAAGCCAAATGTAATTACATTAAGAACCAGCACATTGTCAATATTAAGTGAGGAGCTTGCAGTCAGACACGTTGGCTTTTAAATGCTTGTTCTGCATCTCTTATTTATGCATTCATTGACCAGTCCTTCCAGTTTTTCAGTTTCAATTTCTTCATATGTAGAAAGCAGATATTAACATTATCTGCCTTCATTCCTATGAAGATTAAATTAGAAGAAGCATCCCCTGAGCCCATACAATGCATGAACAAATGGTGAGACACTTAGTTTAATCTAAGTTATTTGCAATAATTGATAGTCTAAATGTCATGAATAAAAGAAGATGAAAGAAGCTGAGCTCTGAGCTGAATCGAGTGTCCGTCACCTGCACATTATGCTTGTTTACCAGTCCTATAAGCTTAGGTTCAAAATGGATGTACACTGAACCTGATGTTTTTTCAGTCATTACACAGGAAAGATACAAAATCCTCTTTGGGAGTGTTTTATTCATTCACATATTTTTATTATTATCATTAATTATTAACGACTTGCCCAGCTGGCTGAAAAAGTTGAAATTGAACGTTTTCTTTCTTGTCCATTAGTAGTCCAGATTCTCCTTTTTTAACTCTTAATTTTCTCCAAAGAATGCAATTGCTCAATCTCTATATTTTTAAACTCTTCCTATCGCTCTCTTGTTATATAGCTTTCTGTATTTTTAAATTCTAAACACATGGACAGAACTATGACATAATTGATGTTTACTTGAAAATAGTTAAAAATGTAGCACACTGGCACATCACTGTTTCCCTGTGTTCACCATGTAATTATTATAGCCATACTTGGAATCAGCCACTTACATTCACTTTCCCCCACACATTATTTTAAAAATACAGAGTCCAGTAAAGTGAAATAAGTTTCTTAGAGCAGAGTTTCTAATGGTTTGTTTATCAGAATAGAAATAAAATGTAGAGCAGTATACTGTTCTCAGGAAGGTAGCAGACTTTATTGGGTCAAGTGTGTGTGTATACCCAAAGAATCAGTGAAATCATTCACTCTGTCCAACTCCTTCAGGAAACAGGCAGTAAAAGGATGCAAAGACACAGATCATTTTGCAGACTTGTAAATAACCTGAGGCCTTCTTTAGTCTGTATTATATGATTGCAGAAACTGAGGCACAGAGTGATTGGCCAAGGTTGTGCAGATGTGGCAAAAGCTGGATAAGATTGCAATATAACCTTTCTGTCTTCCTTGCTAATCTAGTACTCTGCCCTGTAATGAGAGAAAGGGGGAAGGACCTCTCCAAAGCTTTGGCCCTTCCATGCTTATGCACCCAGGCATCTAGTGATAGACTTGAGGCCACTGTGGTTCACAGGCCCTGAGTTTGGAAGTGCAAATGAGAGGATAACTAGAACCTGCCAGGCACCTTTATAGTTGTTTAAGGGCTGTATCTAATTAAGAACTTACAGAATCTAATATATATTTCATCACTTACACTTTCTACATCATATGCAAATTCTTTTGGCCAAATCTAACCTGTAACTATATAACCAAGAAAATTCTGGAAAGTGTAGATTCAAATTGAGCCACAGTCTCATAGAAAGCACTCGCTTCAAGTGCCGTTCTCTAGTCCTCCCTAAATATATAATTCTTCAGCCATTATTCTGCTAAATTAGTTTTAAACAGCACAGTTCTAAATTAAATAGAGTGAAATGTTTTCCAGACCTTTTTTTTAACATCTGTGTTATAGTGTTATTATGAGACTGGATGAACCTCAGTTCTTTTCCTCATCATCTCCTATCAATCAGAATTTATATATGCAGTAGCCTTATTGTCAAATTTATTAAAATCCCCTCCCCCCACTCTCTTTGGACCTGTCTCTGTCTCTCTATCCCTTTATCTTTCAATTTATCTTTGCATTTCTAGCTAGCTACCTAGGAAGGATGAAGAGATAGAAGAGAAGAGGTAAGGGACTTAACTGCTTCATTTCATAATATAATTTTAGAATATTGAAATGGGTTATTTTTTGTAAATCGTGAAAATACATTCAGGCATTAAGGCTGATGTCAAATATTTGGTGTATTCTTAATAGGTAAACCTCATAATATGTTGCTTCAGCAAGCAGTATTTTCTCATGAGTGTTGAATCTTCCTAGGATTTAAATGAACTTTTACAGGGCAAACTTTTTTTATACTTTTACTAAGAGGGAAGGTTTCTTCCATGAAGCACTAATGATTCTCAGACCAAGTAATAACTCAAAAACTGGGTGGAGACATGGAGACAATTACTTGGATCTTCTAAGAAGTACCCAGTGGATACTTCTGGCTAACACATTTTGGCCTCACCTGCACAGTAATTGCTTCTCAGCCCCACAATGGACATGGATTCAATGTCCACTTAAGTTTATATCTCTTTTCTCTTTATCTTCTGTCCAAATACAACATCAAGATCATCCCAGATTATTTCTTATTATACAGTGATTGCGTCTTTTAGAGTGTCCACCCCTGGTGGAACCTAGGGGCACCTGTCAGGGCAACGGAAGCATCTGCTGCCAATTATTTTTGCCCTGCAGGCACTTCTTAGAAAGGAGCTTTCTTTGCCAAGTTCTAGTTATTATTTCTTGTAGATTTTTTTTTTCTTTCCAAGATACCTCTTGAGACCAAAACTTCTGACAGAACTGCAACTTTGTGACACTAGATATTATAAGGATCTCTCATTATTTTGGCTTTTTTTAGTTTCTGACTTTTTACACACTTATAATTGCCTGCTTTGCAGTCTTCCCATTCAGATTAAAGCAGTTTTCTTTAAGCGATTTCTTTTCTTACCTGTGTTTCTGTAGTTATTATCGAAGATACAGGGTTACTTGTTGAAAAAAAAATCAATGTATTGCATTTTTAAAATACTGTTTTAAATTTCAGTTTTTGTCAGTTGACTTGTTATGCCCCCTAAATCATATTTTTATAGATAACATGATGGCAAATCTTTCTCCTTTGCACATTCAATTTTAGTATATGTGCTGCCAAAGCAAGCACTCCTTTGCACATTCATATATAGTTGTATCTGAAGGAAAAAATGTTCAAGCATAGTAGCATGAGTAAGGAATCACATTTTGTTTTAACTTATTGTGTGTTTAAACCAAAGAGGGGGGGAAGAAATATTGCTTAGAAAGAGAATCGCAGAATGGACAGAGATTACAAATATGCCCTCATTTTTTTATGATTTTGAAAATACCTTTCAGTTATATCTGACAGCCAAATCAGTCAGAACGTTAATCATACTAGAATATCATCAGTGAATCCAGTACTTCCCTTTGGGTCATGTAGAAAGGATATGTGTCTAATCATACACTAGTAAGAGTCTGATTAGCTCTCAGATTGTCCTTAGATTGAAAATTTCTATCCAATTCTAAAACTGCTCTGTAGATCAGTCCTGTTAAAATTCAGGAAAATAGCACATACTTACAACTCAAAAGTACCCAGTGGAAGCTACAGATCTGTGCATTGGGAGTTCCGTAACATATGTGCAAGGATCTGCACATGCATATTTGTGCAATTAAAACACCATCTACTTGCAAAATAAACAGAAATTGGCCATTTTAATGATACATAAATAAATTCTGGAAAATTGTACTGCCTAAAGTTTATATAAAAGAACATTAATAATTAAAGTATGGATTTAGAAGGTTGTTTATTCATCGATTATGCTACATAAATATTATTTTAACTTTAAATAAAGGAAAACTGATTATGATTAAAGAACAAAATGGAACTGTTGGTGTAAACTAATGCCATCTAGTCTGGGCCAGATTTCCCTAATGTAATCACTTGAGGGACAATACGAGCTTGAGACCATAGGGAAAATTTGAGGAAGGCAGTTGCAGTGTGAAATGTTTGCAATTAGAAATCATAAAATATCTCATTGTGTAGAAGGCTGAGCTCATGTAAACTCTCATATATCCCACCACACACATATATCCCCACTCACTCCAGAGACAGCTCTAATACTAAGTAGCATGTGTACACATCATCCTTACGTTAGATTTTTAGCATTGCAAAGTTTATATACATTTGAATTCCATTCTGCATTTGTAAATGAGACAGAATCATTGAGTTACTGAGCTTACTTTGCCTTAGAGAGCCAAGAATAACACTCAACTGTGTACACATCAAAACATGCTAACAAAAACACTTTTTATGAGCAAGATAGCATTGGGATACAGTATAACTGTCTTTTGAATCACAGCCCACCAGCATTTGGGCATAAATGAGGTGGCTAATACATTCTATTTGAGTCTTTCTTTCCATGTCTGCAAAATATGGAAAACTATATTTAAAGTTTTATAACTATTAATTGAGATCATCTAGGTTTGAGAATTTTCACTGAATGAAGCATATAGAAGTCAAGTATATCTATATCTATATCTCAAATCTGTACCACAAATAAGGTAATGTGCAGCATCCTGAATCACACTTCTCATAGCATAATTGTGACTAAAAATGAGTTTTAAAATCTTTCTTACTGAAGACATTGGACAAATAAATACAATCTTTGAGAAATATCTGTGTGACAAATATGTTATTGAAAAGACATTTCTAGGCACCTGGAGAATTGAGCCGTATGTAAGTAAATTAGTCTGATTGGGTATGGTCTTCCTTGTCTCTTAGTCTATGGCTAACATCTCACTGGCGGTTCCCCGTAGCAACTGGCAGAACAATTCACTATTTTGTATTTCTTCTTTTCAAATTCCCACCGAACACACTGCCCTGTGACCAGAAGATTCAATGTAGTTCATAGAGAGCCAATTTTCAATTTAGTGGCAGAAGTTTCTGTCATATTAAAACATATCTCACATTGTTCCTTGATTGATAAGATTCAGCTGCTACACCTATACTACCCAGAGTTACATTTCACAGATACAGACTATGACTAACATTCTGTCTGCCAACACATGATTCAGGAATGCTGCATGAAGAGATTTTTCTCTTTTGTAAAACAGTATCAGCTAAAGCAATCCTCTGAATGATATTGCTTGAAGCATTATGAACAGCATGATCAAGAAATCCAACTGCAAGCTTTTATACCAGGATCGCAAACAAACTTTCTCATAGCTTGAAGCTGAACTGAACAGAAGCAGAATGTTATAAAACAGGGATGTTTAGACATTGATGCTTAGAGGGATTCCATGCCACATTATCGTTCTATAAATATAGCAGTCCTTCCTGACTGTAAGAGAAGAATGTAATAAATAAAATTATTTTCACGCTACTCACAAACTGTGAGTTCTAGTCTTAGAGAGTCTCCTGATTAGCCAGCTACATGATCTTGAATGTCACTTGCAAGAATTTGGGAATTGCAAAATGATAAAAATTAGATTAAATTACTTTTAAATTTCTATTGTTGTAGGTATCTAAGATTGTCCTTCTCTACCCTCGGTACAGGACCTAAAGTGTCTCTAATTTCCACTTACGACACAGTAAACAAGATAGTCAGTGTTTTATTCATTTTCTTTAACTCAGTTATTCAAGAAGCTTGCGTCAGCCACCTTATATACCAGTCACAGTACAAAGTTCTGGGAATAAAACAGTGGCTTGCAGTATTAAACCAGTTAAATGGATTGTAAGACTCAAACTCTAAATGTCTCTCATAACTTTTTAAAAAGTATTTTAAATTAGTACATGTTTGCTGTATTATGATGTTTACATTCCCTGTTGGACAATGTTAGTACATGTATATAACACATCTTTATTCCATTTTTATCCCCTTTCCCTTGCTTCCCTTCTTCTTCCTCTGTTTCTATTTGAGAAAGATCTGTCTCCCTACATCCCGTTATCTATATTTTATTTTATTCTTTATTTATAATTTGGGGATAGTTTTGTTTATTCTATTCACTGCTCTCAGTTTTCTAGGGAGAAATTAATTATCTGGGTGACCTATGAATGGTAACTCAGGATGCTTGTGCTAGTCCTTAATTCCTGATGGAATGTAATTCTTTACAGTACTAATATGCAGGGACCAACTCTCTTTATTTCAGTAACATTTATTGGTAACAAAGAGGAATAAACTGAACCACAAAATCAAGTTTTTATGTGTTGGGATGAAATTAATTTTTTGATATTCCAATAGTTATTAGATGATAATCAAAATTTAGAATATTAGGTGAAAATAACTTTAGTGACAAATACAGGAAATAGTTTACCATTTAGTTCATATGCTGCAGTTTATATGGTTGAGAAGATATATGAAGATGTGGAGATTCATAAGGCAGATATACAACTGATCAAGGTGATCTTTCCAGTTTCTCTGAACTTCACACCCTTTTTACCTTAGGAATATCTCTCAAGGTTACAGAGTTGAAAATTCCAAACCCTGTTGTTGAACCCACATCTTATCTTGTTTCATCTCTGATCCCCAGGACTGATTTCTATATTTTTATTTTTATTTTTTTTAGAATTAAGAACTAACATAGCAGAAAGGTCCTTCATTTTAAGTAGGAAAGAAATGATTTAGCTCCAGAGCCTATATAATAGTAAAGTAATCAGAGTAACACATTATACACCACAACAGCAAAATAAGGAATCACTTACTTTACAACTCTATGAAACTTCAAACTATAATTTCAAATGGAGCTTACTACAAGAAGTAGCCAAAATGATACCATAAAAACTCTTTAATTTTCAAATTAAACTTGAAGTATTTTGTACTAGACTGAAACAACTGTAATTAAAAGAGAACCAAAAAGTAAAAAACTTAGAATTATAAATAAGATTCAAATCGTGATCTATATAGCATTAATTAACTTTGAAGTGCCCAGGTGTTAATTTTAGCTACAGAAAAAATTATGGAAGAACTACATTTGTTCCCAGGAGTGCATAAACAAGAATTTTTCCATTATTTATTTTTTAGTGTAGTACCATAGATTCACTGGTAGTTTGCAAGAGCATTTTACAATGTTATTTACCCAAATGAATGAACTAAGACCCTGTAAAGCTGTTTAAAATATTACTAAACTTGGAGAAACTTGAGTTGTTTATTACATGTGCCTATTTATAGCCCAATTATCTAGAGGCTACGGCAGGAATTAATACACCAGTACAATGCTGCCTGGAAAATGTTATATTTTCTATCTGAATTCTAATTTATAGTTTACCACATCATATTACTTTTAGCTGTATTGAACAGTGGTCTTTAAATAAATAGACTAGAAAATTGTGTCTAGGAACTTGCGGCAGTGGAAGCAATGGAAAACAGAGTTGGGGGCAGTCTAAATGTAAGCTTCATTTAAATGTTTATACAAAAATGAACATAATTGAGTGTCTTTCTGAGAAATTCCTACAAATAGATTTGTTAACAGAGCTAAGATTTTGAGTATTAGCTTACAAAATAAATAATATGAATGTAGAAGTATTCAATTAATTTCTTTTCACATTTCATTTTGCATTGTTTATGTAAGTAACTCATTTGAAGTGCCTCAAATAGGTTTTGTAATTAAGATGTATGAAAATCTTGAACTAATCAAATGATATTTCCTAGAATAAAAATTACATTTCCTAGAGAAAAATATAAATTCAAGACCTAAAGATATGTTTTCTTTTCTTTTTCCTTTTTTTTTTTCTTTTTAATATTTGGAATTCCTAAAGTTATACTGAAGTTTCTTGTAGAATATTAGAAAGATAAAACGTAACTGGACAAAAATCTCCAACGTGAAATAATCTGCATTCTGAATTATTCTGTTAATGCAAAATGTTTGATAGAGACATGCCAGGCCACCGTCCTCATTTTGCACGCAAGTATGTTGGGATCTAAGCCCCAGGCAAAGCCCAAAGGAAGATGAACATATGAATTTGGCTTAGTGGAGACCCTTATTTTCAACTCTAGAAACAATAATAGATTAGAAATGCCAACCAAGAACAGCTATGGCCTTTTGTGCCAGTCAAGTTCATGATTAAGCAAGCATATTTGATAAAACTTAAAGTGGTAGTTATTATGGTTTTATTACATCATGTTATTTTTTCAAAACCTCATAACAAAATAGGTCTTGAAATTATAAGAGTAAGTCTGAATGCATGCTTTTAAAAATCACCTATCTCTACATTCAACACCTAATCTTTGAGCACTTTCTCGCCTCAATAATCTAAAAACTAGAGCTGCAGAGGGAAAGTGTATAACACGTTGTTGCCCTCAGAAATTGTAGGTTAGTGCAAAAGTTCAACACAACCCCAATAAAGTGTGGTATACACTTTGATCATGTATTGTGAGGATATGTCATAACCCAATATATGTAATAATAGATTTCTTGTAAATATTGGTGGTTAAGATAAGTTCTGAATGACAAATATTTATTAATTAGAAACTGAAAGGTAATGATCGAGTGTATTGAAGATGTCGAAGTCAGGGAAATTTTAATATGTCCAAGTACTGCATGGATTTCTACAGCATAAAAATATGATTAACATTTGACCTACTTTATTTATTGAACTGTTGACATTCTAAAAGTCAGTCAAAATTGGCCCTCTAATGTAATTGTTTCGAAGCTAAGGGGAATTGTTGCCATTTCCCCATGTCAGTGATTTTCAGAAAGTGCTTTGTGTTGAAATGAAAATCTATTCACTTACATGGTAAGTCACACTTGAAAGAAAACACATTACGTAAGTGAATGAAAAGAATTATGTAGCCTAAAAGGAAATTGTGAATTTCCTTATTATATAGATTCTTAAATTTTCAAACTTTTAAAAATACATGCTAAAATATAAGTAATTAAATGTAGTTATAACACCATGACAAATACTTCTACTTGTTTAAATATTTTCTTTTTTTTTTTTTTTTGGTGCTAGGAATCAAACTCAGGGCCTTGTGCTTGCAAGGCAGGCACTCTAACCACTGAGCTAAATCCCCAGCCCTGTTTAAATATTTTCTGAATGGATTTTATAATTGAATACAGTTATAAAAAAGGAAAACTTAATCTAGCGACAAAATCTGTCTTTTTCATGATGGAACTACAAACCTAAGTTTACATGTTATTATATAAATTAAAAAATTAGTAATATGAGTTGATATAGAATAATTCTACACTAGCCCCCACAAAGAGTAGCTATGCAGTAACGATACATAGAAATTCTGGATGAGTAGGTGCAAATTTTACTGGCATTGTGCATCTGAGAAGAAAAGTGGGAATAGAAGCATGTAAGGGAGGGGAAGGAAAGAAAAACAAGATAATCTCAAGACACCAGCAACAAAGAAATTTTTCCAGGTGATGAAAACTTTGTAAGTTAGTGGATAAGACAGATACTCAAATGTAACCCCAATGAAATGCGATACACATTGTGACCATATTTCACTAATTACTCTTTTATGAGGGTTCTCATGATGTGCTAAGATGTATTGCAAATTTTCCTGCAAGTAATAAGCATGAAGAAATCCTTGTATCTTGGAATTGATGATCTTTGGATATACAGGCTTTAGTTTGAGTTTCCTTAGAAACACCATGAGCCGAGGTTTTGAGAGTGAATAGTTCACTTGTCAGGTTCAGGGAATACTGATACAGGACCATGATACAGGAAAGAGAAGAAACAAATAATGTAAAGTCAAGCCATCAGTGAGACGAAGTTCTGAGTTCCATTCTATAGGAAAACTCTCCAACATGCTGCAGAACGCAGCCCTCAGATTCCTGCACGGAGGCCAAGGGAGCTGCGTGTTTATACCTGCACTTCTGAGACCTGTTGAGCAGTGTTAAGACCTTGCTACCTCCATTTTTCAACACAAGAATAACTGAATGGCTTCCTGTTGTTTTTAAAATGACTTAGGCCTAAAGATGTATTTACTAGCAGTGGGAAATTGCAAGAGGCACTTGAAAAGAGTGAGCTATGAGGAATAGGGGTGGGGAGCTGACAGCAAGTGCTGCAGACAGGTGATTTGGGCCACTAGACAATGCATTTGAATGATCATCGGTAATTAACTCCACAGAAAAATAGTGTATGTGTGAAATTAATTTACAATTCCTTTTTATCTATGCATTATGTTGTGGATTGGTGGTGTCTAGGTACATAGTGTTGGAAAGAATTTTGTGATAAAACTGAAATTCTGTGTAATAGAACCGATAAGAGTAACCTATCTTAGGTCTCTTTTCTATGTTTCTTAATCCGTGTAAGATGACTGTGGTCAGCAAGGAATCGAAACCTTAATTAAAAGGCCCTAAACAGTAGGAGATTCAATGATGTATGTAACGAGAAATTCTGATATGTGACTGTTACAGGAGTGGTTGGCTCAGCAGGAGGCATCATCCCAAATTCATGAGATTTCTTGTCTCTTTAGTGGGTGCACTTTGCTTTCAGGCCAGATGCACCTATAGTTAGAAGACAGGTCTGGGAACCCCGAACTCATGACTGAAACAAGCACCCAGATGGCAGTGCCACTGCGGATAAGGCGAACGGAAACATTTGGGGTGCCCTCAACTGGGCACTCCACCCCGAGTGTGTTGCAGTGAAAAAATTGACCTTAAACCTCAGAGAAATGCCCGTCCTAACCCGAACCCTGAGGACATTTTCTTCGGCGCTGCCCCAACGCTCAAGGCTAAATGGAAGTTATCAGGTGGCCTCAACCTTGCAGTCAAGTCCAAGTACTTTGCCATGAAAAACGACACCCTAAGCCTCCCAGGAAGGCCAATCCTAACCCTAACCGGGAGAACATTTTCTTGTGCCATGACGCCAAGATTCAAGCTAAATTCAAGATTTCCTGTGCCCTAATCTTTGCACTCATTCCTAAGTATTTTGCCACATGAAAGGTTGTGCTAACCCTCACTGGACTGCCAATCCTAACCCTAACGCTGGGGAAGTTTTGCTATGCACTTCTGCTAAGGATGATGGGAAGGGAAATATCGGAGGTACCCTCACCTTGGCACTCAAGCCCATGTGTTTGGCTATAAATATGATCACCATGACTGTGGTGGACTTCTTGTGGTCATTTTGAGCCAGAACGCCCAGCTGGACTGAGTTGGTGTGATTTGGGGCATAGAGGATCTACCTGAGGACTGTTGGTGTCTCAGCAGAAAGCAGAATGGGAGCAGAAGCTAGTTGGCTGGCTGCGTCCCAGAAGAAGCTCAGCAATGGCTTGTTCTCCTGAAGGGAACTCAGCTGTTCTCATTGAGCAAGGAGCGCTGGGTTTTGCTGGCGACGAGGATGTCTGCTGTCGCTTCGGGGGAGCTCTGCTCATCATTTCTGCTGCAAGCGTCATATCCTGGTTCCAGTAAAGTTTTCTTCACCCATCATCTGCAGACACGGACGTACATGGGACTGTTCTGTGGGTTCCCCACCCTTCTTTAGATCTTTTGGTTCTCCAGTGCCTAGGTAGACATTCTGCACTTCCTGCCTTTGGCTCAGGGCTGAATGGAGTGGCTTATGAATTTCCCTTATTCACTCTGCTCCCTTACAAAGCTTTGACTCTAGAAAGGCCTGTGAAAACAATGACCCTCAGAGAAACTCAGCTGGAGAACATTTCACTCTGGCCTGCTGCGAACAATACGGCTAACCGGAGGATACCATGTGCCCTCAAACTTGCATTCATGTCCAAGTATTTGGCCGTGAAAAACTCCACCCTAATCCTCACTGGGAGTCAATTGTTAACCCTAACCAAGAGTACCTTTTTTTGTCTCCTGCCAAGAAAGATAAGGATAATGTGAAGATTTCATGTGCCCTAAACGTGAAACTCAATTGCAAGTCTTTGGCCCTGTAAAAGTTCAAGCTATCCCTCATCAGAAGGCCAGGCCTCAGCCTAATCTGGAGGAAATTTTGCTGTGCCATCCCACCAAGCACAAGGCTAGCTGGAAGATTTGGTGTGCCCTAAACTGGGCAATCAAACCCAAGTATTTTGCCACACAATACTTCACTGTCAACTTCACAGGAAGGCCAATCCTAACCCTAACCCTGACTACGTTTCGCTCTGCCCTGCCGGGAAGGAAAGCTCTAAATGAAGCATTTCCTGTTTCTTCAACCTTTTGCTTTTGAGAGGAAAGGTAATGCTATCCTCACTATTTGCTGTGCTCTAAACTTGGCAATCGATCTTGAGTATTTTGCCACAGAAAACATCACTGTAAACCTCACAGGAACGCCAATCCTAACCCTAACCCTGAGTACATTTCCTCTTGCCCTGCCGCCAAGGATATCACTGACTCTAAATTTGAATGTGCCCTAGGCTTCTCACTAAAGCCCAAGTATTTTTGCCATGGCAAAGGCCAAGCTAACCCTCATGGGAAGTCAAATCCTAACCCTATCCTTGAGGAAATTTTGCTGTGTCCTGCTGGGAAGAGTAGTGCCATCTTTACTATTTGCTGTGCTCTAAACTTGGCAATCAATCCTGAGACTTTTGCCACAGAAAACATCCCTGTAAACCTCACAGGAACGCCAATCCTTACCCTAACCCTGAGTACATTTCCTTGTGCCCTGCCCCCAAGGATGATGCTACTTGGAAACTCTCTGGTGCCCTCAACTTTACACTTACTCCTAAGTATTTTGCCATGCTGATCATTGTGCTGAGCCTTGCCAGAAGGCCAATCCTAACCCTAACACCGAGGAAATTTGGGTGTGGACTACTAACAAGGATAATGCCACCGGAAATATTTTGTGTGCCCTCAACTAGGCACTCAAACACGTTTTGCAACTAAAAAGTTTACGGTAAACCTCAGAGAAACGCCCCTCCTAACCCTAACCCTGAGGACATTTTCTGAGTCCCTGCAGCAATGCAGCAGACTAAGGGGAAGATTTCATGTGGTCTCAACCTTGCAGTCCAGTGCAAGTATTTTGCCTTGAAAATCGTCTCCCTAATCCTCACTGGAAGGCCAATCCTAACCCTAACACTGTGAGAATTTGGCCTTCTTTCTTTTTATTTATCTCTTCTGAACAAAGAAAGCGTGTTCATATTCTCTCATCACAAAATCATCTTATCCTATTTATGTACTATAATTTATATTGATGTATAACTCACATACAATTCACCATTTAAATATATGTAGTCGAGATTTTTAGTGTGATAATAATATTGTGCTACTATCCCATAAAGAAACTTCACATTTATTAGTACTCATTTCTAATCTCTCCGTCCCTTTCTTTACTAAATACTAATTCACTTCATGTCTCTATAGATTTGACTTTTCTAGATGTTTCACATAGACGGATTCATAAAATATGGGACATGAAAACTTTTTCTGTTTTCTTCAGTTAGAACAATGTTCCCTTTGATTTTAGCCTAATGAATGGGGAAAGATACAGATCCAGTTTTATTTTTACAGGTCCAGTTTTAATCTTTGGAGGTGGAGAGCCAGTTTTTCCAGCACCAGTTAGTAAAGAGGCTATCTTTCTATCAGTGAGGGTGTTTGTCTCCTTTCTCAAAGGTAAGGTGACTGAGAGTGTTTGGACATGTTTCGGCCATTCTAATCTGTTCATTTGTCCTCGAGTCTGGGTTTTTTTTTTTTTTTTTCTAGTACCATCCTGTTTTTATTCCAGTAGTAGCTTTGTAATATAATTTCAGGTCAGGGATTGTGATGGCCCTTGCTTTGCTTTTCTTTCCCAGAATGGCTTTTGCTATTCTAGGTTTCTTCTGGTTCCAAATGAATTTTAAGTTTGTTTTCATTAAGTCTCTAAGGTATGCTCTTGGTATTTTAATTGGGACTGCATTCAAGCTGCATAACAACTGTGGGAGTATGGCCATTTTCACTATGTTGTTCCTTCCTACCCAAGAACAAGGGATATCTTTCCATTTTCTGATATCTTCTTCAATCTCCTTCTTCAAAGTACTGTAGTTTTCAATATATAGATCTTTTATTTCCTTTGTTAGATCGATTCCTAGGTACTTCATATTTTTGGATGCTCTTGTGAAAGGTATTGTTTCTCTCATTTCTCTCTCAGTGAGTCTGTTACTTGTGTACAGGAATGCTGTTAATTTTTGAGTGTTGACTTTGTACCCAGCTACACTGCTGAATTTGGTTATTA
Organism: Hystrix cristata; assembly: GCA_004026905.1. Taxonomy (NCBI): domain Eukaryota; kingdom Metazoa; phylum Chordata; class Mammalia; order Rodentia; family Hystricidae; genus Hystrix; species Hystrix cristata. The sequence continues at coordinate 15,508 of PVJO010016519.1, forward strand.
AATCTAGAAGTCTTTTAGTGGAGTTTTTGGGTTCTTTTATATAGACTGCCATGTCATCTGCAAATAATGATAATTTAACTTCTTCCTTTTCTATCCTTATCCCTTTTATTTCTTTCTCTTGCCTAATTGCTCTGGCTAATGTTTCTAGAACTATATTGAATAAGTGTGGTGATAGTGGACATCCTTGTCTTGTTCCAGATTTTAGGTGAAAGCCTTAAAGTTTTGACCTTAAATTTTTTTTAGTATGATGTTGGCTGTTGGTTTGTCATAGATGGTTTTTATGAGATTGAGATAAAGACTATCTATTCAATTTTTTTGTAGGGTTTTTTTTTTTTTTAATCATGAATGGGTGCTGGACTTTGTCAAATGCTTTTTCTGCGTCTACTGTGATGATCATATGTTTTTGTCTTTGGTTCTGTTAATATGGTATGTCACATTTATTTATTTGCATCTGTTGCATCCCTCCCTCCCTGGGAAGATCTAAATATTAAAACAGAAACACTATATCTGCCAGAGGTAGACTAGGTAGAACCATAGAAGACATGTGTAGGCAAAGACTTTATGAACAAAACCCCAGTTTCCCAGGAAATATCACAAAGAATCAACAACTGGGATTTCATCTTATTAAAAAAGCTTTTGCACAGCAAAAGAAACCACCAACAGAGCAAAGAGACAGCCCACAGAGTGGGAAAAGTTTTTTGCTAGCTGTTTTTACAACAAAGGACTGATATCTCAATATAAAGAACTAAAAAAAAAAAAGAAAAAGAAAAAAATCAAACTCCCAAAATTTAAAGACCCAATCCAAAATTGGGCAACTGAAATGAATAGAGCCTTCTCAGATAAGTAAGTAGAAACAACAAATAAACATATGAAAAAATGTTCAGTATCACTGATCATTCAAGAGATGCAGATTAAAACAGCACTGAGATTCCATCTCACTCTAGAAAGAATGGCTATTGTTTGGTGGTGAAAAAGGAACGTTTCTCCACTGTTGGTGGGATTGTAGACTGGTGCAACCGCTGTGGAAATCAGTGTGGAGATTCCTCAAAAAACTAGGAATAGAAGTTCCATTTGACCCAGCTATTCCCTTTCCTGATATCTTCCCAAAAGAATTAAAAGCATCACACCACAGCGGTATATGCATGCCCATGTTTATAGCAACACAGTTTGCAATAGCTAAATCTTGGAAACAACCCAAATGCCCATCAACAGCAGAATGGATAAAGAAAATGTGGTTTTTTAATACAATGGGGTACTACTCTGCCATAAAGAATGGTAAGTTTGAGATATTTCTAGGTGCATCTTGAAACCATACTCTTAAGTGAAATAAATCGGATACACGTTTAAATACCACATTGTTTCTCTGGTGTGGGAAACGGAAAGTGTAAATAAGAACTAAACTGTATTATATTGGGAAAGGGAATAAATTGTTTAAATGAGAAGGGGAACGGGGAGGGAAGGAACAGAGGGACAAGAGAAAAAAGAATAGAAGGAAGAAATGGTAACAAATCTTTTGTAAATAAGGGGGAAGGAGGTGTTAAAGGGGGGAGTAGGGAATGGGAAAAAAAGACGCAACAAGATATATCATGTACAGGTACAAATTCCCTATGATGAATGTTATCACTATGTATATCTAAAATGTACCACTAAAATAAAATTTAAAAAAAGAACAATGTCTCTAAGTTTTATATTGTACTGTATATCTGGAATTCATTCTTTTTTGGCTGAATAGTATTCTGTTGATGTTGTAGCAGTAGCAGCAGAAAGAAGAAGAGCAGGGGAGGTATTAATAGTAATAGTAGTAGAGGTGGCTGCAGTATTATTTGATACATTTTGTGTATCCAGTCATTTGTTGATGAACATTTGAGTTGTTTCCATGTTTTGTGTATTATAAATAATGCTGCTATGAGCATTTTTGTAGAAGTATCTGTGTGAACATATGTTTTCATTTCTCTTCAGCATATATACCAGAGTTGGAATTTCTTGATCATATGGTAAATTTATGTTTAACTTTTGTGGAACTGGCAAGCTGTCTTTCATGCTGGCTGCACCACTGTACATTCATACCACCAGTGTATGACAATTCCATTTTCTCCACATTTGCGGCAGTATTTGTCATTGTTCATGTTCCTTTATATCCATTCTACAGAATATGAAGTAGATGTACATTGTGATTTTGATGTGTTTTTGCCTAATGACTAATATGTTGACTACTTTTTCGTGTATTTATTGGTCATTTTCATATATTCTTTAGTGAACTTCCTATAATTTCTGGTGATATTTTACTTGCATTTTGTCTCTGTTACAGAGTTGCAAGTGTAATTCATATATATCCTAGATACTCGACACTTTATATATATATATATGGTATTCAAATAGTTTCCCACTTAGGAATTTTAACTTTCTTGACAATTTCATTTGAAACATAAAAGCTTTTTGTTTGAATGAATTCCTGTTTACATATTGTTGTTGTTCGTGCCTTAGGTGTCATGTGTAAGAATCACTGCCCATACTTATAATGCCAGCTCTTGGAAGCCTAAGGTAGGAAGACAGCTGTGAGTTCAAAACCAGACTGGGCCATGTACTGAGTTTCAGCCCAGCATGAACTACGTAATGAGACCTGGTCTCAAAAAACAAAACAAAACAAAACAAAATTAATTGCCCAATCCAGGGTCATGAAAATTGAACCTTATTTGTTTCTGAGACTCCGAAGCTGTTAATTCCTACGTTGTGCTTCATTCTGTGTATATGATATAAGGTACAAGTTTAGCATCATTTTTGAATATCGATATCCAGTTTTTCCAGCACAATTCCTTAACAGGACTAAATTTCCACAACAATTGATCTCATCATCCTTTTTGAAAATCACTTGGCCAAAGATATATACTTTTATTTTCAGACTTTCAATTCCATTCCTTTTATTCATATAAATGTCCTTCTTTTTACCAATAATTTCTTGAGTATCATAACTTTATAGTACATTTAAAATCAGAAATACAAGTCTACCAAATCTGTTGATCATCCAGAATTTTTTTGAAAAGTCTGAGACCTTGAATTTTCATATGAAATTTGTGGTCATTTTGCTGCAAAAAGGCAACTGGCTTTTTAATGGGAGTTGCATTGAATGTGTACATCAGTTTGGGGAGCATTGTCAACTTTACAATGTTGAATCTTCAAGTCCATGAAAAGAGGCTGGCTTTCCACTTCTTTAAGACTTCTTTAACTTCAGTCAAAAACATTTTGTAATTTTCATTGTAATAGATACACACTTTTGATAAATTGAGTTTTAAGTACTTATTTTTATGTTATTGTAAGTAGAATTATTTACGTTGAATTTAATGTTCAGATTATTCATTGCTAAATTATCACAGTGATCTTGTATCCTGAACCTTGCTAAACTCATTTATTAATTGTAATGGTTTGTTTTTCTGGGATTGTTAAAAATGACCTACATATGGAATTTTATTATATGTAAATGAAACCAATTGTAATTATTCCTTTCAGATTTGAGTTGCTTTATATTTCTTTTTCTTGCTGAATGGTCCTTGCTAAAACTGTCAGTGCAGTGCTGTAGTAGAGTAGTGACAACATACTTCTTTTCTTTATTACTGTTTTTAGAGAAAAATCTGCCCGTCATTTACAGTTTAAAAAAAATTAGATGTGTGTTTCTATACAAGGCTGAGGAAGTTCCCTTAGATTCAAAGTTCCTTGAGAGTTTTTGTCATGAAATGGTGCTGGAGTTGTTGTGATCTTCCTTCAATCACAGTGATTTTTTGGTGTTTTCTTCCAATCATGTGATTGCTTGTTTTCTGCTACTGATATTAATTCACTTTCTCAATATGATGCATTTCCTTATTTGGTTTATGTATTTTGAACCTGTCTTGTATTTTTAGATAGAGTTCACTTTGTTTTTGTGCTAACCCCTTTCATACACTGCTGCTGGATTCAGTTTCTGTTATTCTGCTGAAGATTTTTGTTTCTATATTCATAAGAATTACTGGTCTATGTTCTCTTGTGATATTTTTGAATGATTTTGATATCAGAGTAATGGTGGTCTTATGGAATTAGTTAAAAATTGTTCCTTCTCATTCTAAATTTCAGAAAATTCTGTGAGGGACTGATGTCAAGTATGTAAAAGATTTGTAGAATTTCCCCATAAATCCCTTTGGTCTTCAGCTCTTCTTTTTTTTTGTTTTTTTTTTTTGTTGTTGTTTTTTTTTTTGTGGTGCCGGGGATTGAACTCAGGCCCTTGTGCTTACAAGGCAAGCACTCTAATCACTGAGCTAAATCCCCAGCCCCTTCAGCTCTTCTTTGAGAAGAGTTTTTGGATTACTAATTATACTTCGTCTGTTTGGATATTCAGCTTCTCCTTGCAGAATAGAAGATTGATTGCTGTTGCTGTCAATTTTACTAGTTTTTGTCTTCCTACAAATTTCTCTTTTTCAGTTTAGGCTATCTGATTTGTGGCATACAGGTTTTCATAGTAGTCCTTAATAATAACTTTTGTGTAAGATCATTAGTCATGTCTCTTTTTTCATTCCAGATTTGATCAATTTGAGTCTTCTCCCTCCTTTTTATTTCATAGTCTGGCTACAGGCTTGTTAATTTTGTTGATCTTTTTGGAGAAACAGCTTTTGATTTTTCTTATTTTTATTATGTTTCTGCTGTTTGTTAATTTCTGACCTTATTTTTGTTACTTACTTCCTCTTAAAGCTTTGGGTTTAATTTGCTTTTCTGCTTTCTCAAGGGGTAAAGTTAGATTATTGCTTTGAAATATTTCTTAATTTTTAATGAAGGTTTTTTAGCTATAAATTTTCCTTTGCACACTGACTGCACTGCTTCCCATAAGTGATGCTATGGTATGTTTTCACTTTAATTTATCTGTATGTATTTTCTAATTTCCCTTATGGTTTTTTCATCAATATACTTTTTAATAGTATATTATTTAATATCAAAAATTTTGTGACTATTCTATTTTTTTTCTTTATTCTTTTTTTTCTTGATACTGAGGCTTAAACTCAGGGACTTGCATTTGCTAGGCAAAGCACTCTAACCGCTGAGCTAAATCCCCAGCCCTTTTGTGACTATTCTAACCTCTGTTTTGTTACTCATTTCTATCTTTATTCTATAGAATACAGTGTTTGGGAAGATACCTTCTAAAGTTTCAGTCTTTTAAAATATGTTGAAACTTGTTTGTGGCCTAACATATTCTGTAAAATTCTATGTGAGCTTGTAATGTATGTTCTAAAGTCTTTAAGTGGATTGTGTGTTATAGTTCTATAAAGTCTAGTTGGTTTTTAGTGCTGTTTGAATCTGCGCACACCAGAAGGAATACAAGATTCTTGCTTCCAGCTTATGCCATGCTGGGGATGTGGAGAAGATGTGAGTAAAAGTGCCATAAATATTTTCATTATTAATTTTTGAAATTACCTTTCTTGATTCAGTATTTTCTTGGATGCCCTAAACCTCTGAGTTTCTCCTAGTGTTCAGATAAAATTGACATTGAATGTTTCTGCTTGGTTTTCAGTATTGTTTCTGAGAGTTAGGGTCTTGGAATTGCCATTTTCCGATATTACTCTCCAAGTATGATCTTTAAATACAAATGTATCGTAGTGGCTTACAGAAATTAGTATTTATCTTTTAGAGCTTGTGGGAGACCATCACTCCAAAGGCAAATGTTTTAAAGAGAAATATAGCTGAGACTACTTTTGTCAATGTTACTTAGTTTTGTGTTCAGGAAACTTTTCCCAGGAAAGAAAAGATAGGCTACTGAGATGTCTTAGTTTGTTTTCTTAGTAAAAATTATCAAGAAAGACAAAACTATAGAATTTTTAACAATAAAATTTTCCAAAATAAATGTTTGCTCACCTGAGCACACACTTGGCTATCAAGTAGCAATTTACTTATCAAGGATTATTTAAAGACTCCGGCACTATGAAATCCATCAAGCCTAAATTATTATTTTAAACTTGGTCCTATTTCAACCATTTTCTTTCTCTGAAAAGCCTGCTTTAAAACATTTGAAGCCAGACATGAAGGAGTAAAAATACTCAGCTTATCACTTTCTCATCTTAAAATTGGTACAACTCATTTAAGGTAGTGTACCCCTGTTTTGTGTATTCTGAAAGTATTTGATGTTTTAACAGATTGTCTTATGATATTCTGGGGAATTCAGTATCAAGTAATAAACTGTGTATGCTACAATGTCGAATAGTTAGGACAGCAACCACAGAAGACTTAAAACATTAAAGAGTGTATTTGAGCTCTGTATATATCTGTCGGTTTAGATGCCCACTTAAATAGGAGTATCATGACCTTGCAAATCTGAGAACTTTCTAAACGTCAGTGTATATGTTACAGTTTACATATACCGATTGTATTGTTTTATATTCGTCATTCAAAAATTTGTCTTTTATATCATACTTTTGTTCTACAAAAATATTATTGGAGTTACTATTTCTTTCTCAATCTTTGAAATACTTGATGCCAGATTCTGTTATTAGCAATTGTGATCAGGTAGCACATTTCATTTCCTGAGTTGCCAAAATTTGACAAGGAATATTCCTAGAGAAAGTGATGTAGATTATAAAGCAGAGTCTTTATGTTTACAGATGGAATCTTCAATCCACCAAAGAGAACAGTGTGAGCAGTGTCATCCCTTTGCATTCTGAATAATTGGATGGATAGAGTTAGTTGAAATGGTTGAGGTACTTAAGATTAATAACTGAGCTGTTAGGTATATTTAAATTTAAGCACTCTGTTTACTTAGCCATCAATTTTCTTTATTGAAAATTTCCTCCTGGCTCCTACCGCATCTTTTACAAAAGTAGAAAGAAAAGAATCTTTGTTGGAAAAGATAAAAAATAATCAGACTGATCTTGTTGTCTTTTATGGTTTTATACTAAATTTCCAGTAAAGTGTTTGAAGCGTTACATTGCCCACCAAACCTCAAGTTCCACTGATATTTGTGATCATTCATTAATCTATTTATTTATTTATAGAAGCTGTTTTACAGTTAGCCAAATTTTAGTTTTGTGTTGATAGATATGCATTTTTTATGCTAGTTCATCTTCTGTACTGCAAGAACACAAGAAGCAGTTCAAGCTCTGGACTAACAAATCTAAGAGAAATCATTTTCTCCAATTTGTAGTATAAAAAGTAGTGAGCTGAAGACACGGTAATACACTAAGCAGAAAGGAAAAGTTGTTACCTCTTCACGGTATATCCTGTAAGGTGAAAGCCAATTTACTCCCCAGAACTGTTAGACTAAGAGTTAGAATGCACAGACTACTGACAGACGTGTACTTGAGGCTAGTGATGTCTGAAAAGGGCCATTGTATATACAGCAGAAAACCCAAAATTGTGACTTCCATTATTTAGAGTTGAGTAGACAAACATCATATTTTCAAAGACATGCAGTATCTACTTTTTTTTACTCTTAATCCTTCCATGTTTTTTTTTTTCTTATCAACACCTTTTACAGTACATAATGTTTACATTCCTTGGACGCAGTTGGTACATGTGCATAACATATCTTAATTCTTTTTCTTGTCCCATCTCCATCACCTTCCTCCCTTCTGTCTTCTCACTCCATCTCTTCATGCCCTTCCCATTTAGGTTTGAGAAAGATCCTTCTCCCTACTTCCTATTATCTATCATTTATTTTGGTCCTTATTTATAATCTGGGTTTCTCATATAAGAGAAACCGTATGATACTTAAGCTTGTGTGTCTGATTTATTTCACTTAACATTATGGTCTAAAGATGCATCCGTTTTCCTACAAATACTTAAGTTTATCTTAGTGGCAGGTTATTTCTCTATTGTGTGTGAATACCACATTTTCTTTTTCCATTCATCTGTTGCTGACATATAGTCTGCTTGAAAGATTTAGCTATTATGAATTGTGCTGCTGTAAACATGGGTAAGCATATATCATGGTAAAGCATATATATCTTTAACTTCATAGAGATGGAATATCTACATAACTGGATTAGTCACTCCCAACTTCAAGATTCCGGGAAGGCAAGACAATGCCTAGTAAATTATGACATTTTAGGTTTTTTCCTTGCTGATTTTTTTAACCTGTCAGAGAAACTGAACTGACTGTCTTCAAGGTAGGATATAGAAGCGTCATCCTAAAGCTAGATGAGCAAGCACAGATCAGAGATACTGGTATTTGGGAGAACCAAATGAAGTAGAAATGAATAGCCAAAGTAGGTTGCACATTTGAGGAAATTCCAGAGTGGGACATGACAAGTGAATGAACATAAAACAAAATGAAACAAAAACTGAGGTTAATCAAGACTTTCCAGAAAGTAGAACACTTAAAAAATATATAATCATTATGAGTAGGGAAATCCCAAAATAAAGCATAGGAAGCTGTTTAAAGGTTATACAGATTGCAATTAGAGAACAAGCTGAAGATTTTAAACACTGAATAAATGATTAGCTAAAATATAAAATTACTGGAAAATTTTGTAAGCTACAAATCAAGAATTATCTTGAGAACTAAGACAGTAAACATCAAGATAATAGTATGAAACATGTAAGAAAATGGAATGAGTGGGTCTGGCAGTCAAAAATGCCTCTAAGAGATATTCCAGAAAGGGACAAAACATGGAAAAATAATGAGGAAAGTAGCAAAGAAATAATGTAGGAGAACAACAACAACAACAAAAAAACATTGCCCAAACTGCAAGAAATCAGTCCCCTTTTTTGGGAATCCACTAAATGTCCAAGGAAATGATTATAGAAAGAGACATTCTGTGGTGTGTGGTCTTAAAATAGTTTCAAAGTGGTGGTTTCAAAAGGTTTGTTTTGGTTAGCATTCTCTAGAAGAACAAAATCAATAGAATGCACATATTTATTTTCTGTATTTAAAAAAACTTTAAACATTCATTCTAATTTTTACTATACTTCACATAATTATGCAAGGGGATTTATTCTTTTAGCTTAAGGATAGTCTACAATGGCCACCTCCATGCTGGAAAGTTCTAGACCTGGAAGTTCCCTGGTTAATCCTTAGTATAAGTCCATGTGCAAAGGCTAAAGAAGCTGGAGTCTAATGTCCACAAGTGATGGAAGTAGCAAAAGAAGCACCCACACAAGCAGAATGGAGCTTTTTAAATGCAGGCCGACTTTCTCTTTCTGTCATTTTCATTCCATCCAGACTACAAGCCTACTGGATAGTGCCACCCACAATTTGGGTGTGTATTTTCCCTCAGTTTGCCAAACTACATACCAGTCATCTCTGGAAACATCCTTAAAGACAGCCCAAAGTAGGCCTTACCAATCTGCTGGGCATTTCTTAATCCAACAAGTTGATAATCAGAATAAAAAATCACAAGATTCTGTCATCTTCCAGGGGTTTTGTGATAGGAATTTACACACAGAATTGGAAATCAGTACACAGTGGCCTTCTACACCAGCTCCATTTATCGAATGACAGAAGACAGACAATGGATCAAATGCCTTCAGAATTTGAAATCATTTTCTTGTTTGTTGACTCATTTATTCTAATAAGTAATATGACTTGCTATGCTATGCATATAAAGGTAGAGTAGAAACGTCAAGAAGGAAATGAATGTAAATTGCTGAGCAGAGCATTTGATACAGAGTAACTACTTGTGGAATGGTAATGATGACCAATGGGAGTGTTAATTATGATGAAAGTATGGAGAAAATATTCATTACTTTTTAAACCAACTTAAAAATTAACAAAATTCCATATCTTGTATGATGACTTACTTTATTCTTGACTTTTCATAAAATTGAAGACCTATTATCATGTTTCTGGTCATCAGACTAACTGATAAGTTGATAAGTAGTCTCATGAAGACCAGAAAATTTAAATTTTAAGATATTTTAGTGTGTATTTTTCATTTTTCTTTTCAACATTTTAACATAAAAATGGCTCCAGTTTTATTGAATTGTGTTCTTATTCATAGTTTTAAAAATTTTGCTTTAACTGATTTATGTTCTTAATATTCATCTATTTTTAATGTCAAAGGAGACTCTATGCATGAATGAATGGTATGCAAGACCATGGAGGTAGAATAAAAATGTTCTCAAAGGGGGATTGCTTGGTGTGATGGACTTATTATTGTGGTCAACTTGATTAGAAATGCCCAGCTGAACTCAGTTGTTGTGGTTCTGGGTGTATAAGATCCACCTGAAGACTACTGCTGACACAGCATAAAGGAGAATGGGAGCAGAAGGGAGACAGCTGATTTCCCAAGAGAAGTTCGGTTACAGCTGGCTTCCCTGAGGTGAACTTGGCTGTTCTCGTGCAGGAGGAGCTCAGGGCCTTGTTATCATTGGGAATGGCTGCTGTTTGTTTTGTGGAAGCTCTGGGCTTCATCTCTGCTGTGAGTATCATATCCTGGTTCCAGTATGGATTTCTTCATCTTTTAGTGCAGACACGGAGGTACATGGGACACAGTCGTGGGCTTCCCGCCCTTGATTGGATGTTTTGGGTCTCCAGTACATAGATAGACATTCTACACTCTTCCTGCATTTGGCTTGTGTGTGAATGTTGTACCTTGTAATTGTCTTGTATTAAATCTGCTCTCTTGCAAACCATTGACTCTAGAAGAGTAACTAATACACTTGGTGAGGTGTGGTCACCAATATGACAGGTGAATTCTTTGTTACTATCGTATTTTTCACAAAACATTAATGATGTCTGGGTTTAAAGTAAATGTTTTTTTTCTGTTTTGTTTTTGTTTTTTTGTTTTTGGCCTAGTGATGCCCTGCCCTTGCCATTTTGAATGTTTTATTGAAAGTACACCACTATTTTAAGGCCGTGCAATCACAGGAAAAGTGGAGCTGATATTTTTATTTGAATCTAGTTTTTAATTACAAATTACCTAGGGCAGTTTGAAAAGCAGAGTTTTTATTTTTTTTCTTTGTGATTTACATTTTTTAACAAAAGAAATGTTAATTATTTGTGGAAGAGGACTCACATTAGTGCACTAAGCCAACAAAAATAGAATTTTATTTTCCAGTGGTGGTTTGCAATGACATAGTGTTTTTGAGATGATTACCTGTTTTGAAAAGCTGAAAAGAGGAATACAGGGTGTTTAGCATGTTATGAACTTGTTTTTGGCCTATTTATTGTCTATGTGTCACTTAAGAAAATAACATATAAACCTATACTAAGAACGATGTGTAATCAGTCTACTCAGTGATTCCCTCTGTGGCTTGACCGCCATAAGGTTGCTCCATTGTTGACAAGTATTGATGCGAAGTCAGTGATTTAAAGTTACAGACAGCTGAATAAGCCGATCCAGTGTAGTGGAAGAAGCCATTCAGGCACTTCTTTAATACTTTGGCTTTGAAAAACTTGCATCAACTGTGTTGGTGTTCTGTTTTGGGGGTGTATTTCTTTAGTGTCTGGCAGTTCATGGAAATTTTTATTTTCTTTGCTCCTCTCTAAGAAAGATTAGAGATATAAATACTCAAAATTCATTTTAAATATGACAGTGTAACCACAATTCAGCACAAAGACTAATAATATAGCATCTGTTAGAACTGCAGTATCTTGGTTTGTGTTTACTGCCCCAAATGAAAATGTTTACACTCTTCATTTAAAAATTGACTATGAGTATGATGTAGAACTATTGTAGCAACATATATTTGGAGGTGTGAATTAAATTTAATTTTCATAATTTTATACCCAATGAGTATCACAGTCAAATTTTAAGTATTTTGTTATTGTCTAGGAGATCTGTTTTATATTATTTCTGTTTTTGAATGAATTGATGATCATAACCTAGCCACATATTGTTCTTCAAAGTAATTGAATATTCTGAACAGGAAATTTTGTAATGATTTTTAAAAGTTAATACTTTTTGACTGTGTTGACCATAGGCTTCAGAATCTCAAAGATGTGTCTCTGAGAAGCAGCTACAGAATTAAAACTGTATTTAGGTACAATATATGGCTGTGTCAGCTCCCATGTGTACATGAGAATAAATAATTGCTTGTGAGGAAATAACCTAGTATAGAAGGTCACAAAAATGTTTCTCTGCAGAAAATGAACATTTGTTTAACAATACGTTTTATTTAAGAACTTTTTTTAGTGGTGCTAAAGAAAGTTTTCTGGCCATACTGTTTTAAACTCCCCTGAAGAAAACAAACTTTTGATGAAGATTGGGTTTACATTTAGCCTCTTTCTATCTAAATAAGGTTGTGTGTTGGAAGGCTTACAAGTAGCTTCACAGTTAATATCTCAAGTTGAATTCCTGGAAGATTCATGAACTGGTGGATTGGCAATGGTGGTAAATGACTGACAATAGTAGACATAAAGATTATTGACTCGGGGACTGACTGACCATCATGGACAGAGGAAGCAGGTCTCACAGGATGCTCAGAAGATACTCACCAAAGTCCACAGGTCTATAGATCCAGGAAAAGGGGTGCTGACAAGAAAAATAAACAAACAAAAAAGCAGCAGAAGGCAACTTGAAGGAGAACCTCATCAGATGAAATTCAGTAGTAGGGATGTATTAGTCAACTTTCCTAATCACCGAAACAAAATACCCAACATGGAAGAGAAGCTTTTTTTTTGGCTCTTAATTTCAGTGAGTTTAGTCCATGTTTGGCCAACTCAAAGAAGACAGAAAATCTATGGCCAAATGGACAGGTAGAAGAAAGCTCTAATATGGTAGCCAGGAAGTAGAAAGAGAAGGGCAGAACTGGATCTGACCAGGTCCCACCTCCAAATATGAGATTTTGGGGAGACATTTTAGATCTAAACTACGACAAAGAGTGTTTAGAATAAGGAAGGCTGCTGCTTTTTTTTTTTTTTTAAGGCTGCTTCTTGATCCCAGCTCTGGTCAAAGGTCAGTTTCAGTGAATATGCCATCTTGGAAAATACTCAGATTTCCCTGAGGGAAGAAGCCAAGTGCAGCTGTTACTGTGGGGCTGCCAATAAGCATCCAACCTAGTAGGCACTATTCAATGCCTACAAGTCCTAACTCTGCTCCCACTGGAAGACAACCCAGTAAGCAAGATATTCATAAGAGAGGGCCTCATCAGGTCAGAGTGCTAAGGAAAGCACAGGCCAGAGAAACACTCCGGGGACGCTGAGTTAGGGGAGGGAACTCCAGAAACAGAGAGGAGGGAGAGGCATGGTCCTAGTCAGGGATGTGGAACCAGACATTGAGGGACAGTGAGAATACCAGGTGCTTGCAGTGGATGTGACCAGAGGGAATAGAGAAAAGAACTGGAGAAGTGCCAGTACCTGTACTCTCCCCGCCTGAGCACTGCTGGATCCTGTGCCCATATGAGTGCAGTCCTCCAAATCCCCCTGAACTCAAACCCACGCAAGCTCCTTCAGAACTCCTTCAGGCCCATCAGATTTGCTGTGCTCTGGGCCCATGTGATGCTCCTACTGCCACCCTCCAGAGGCTACAGAGTTCACACGGGAGGACCCTCTTCTTTTTTTCTTTTCTTTTTTTTTTTAAATTTTATTTTAATGGTACATTTTAGATGTACATATTGATAACATTTATCATAGGGGATTCGAACCTGTACATGATATATCTTGTTCCTTCTTTTTTTTCCCATTCCCCTCCCCTCACCCCCTCCTCCCTCCCTATTTATGAAAGATTTGTTTCCATTTTTTCCTTCCATTATTTCTCTTGACCCTCTGTTCCTTTCCCCCTCCCTTGTTCCCTTTCCCATTTGGACATTTTCTTCCCTTTCCCAATATAATACATTTTAGTCTTTATTTACACTTCAGTTTCTCACACCAGAGAAACTATGCGGTATTTAAACATATGTGTCCGATTTATTTCACTTAAGATTATGGTCTCAAAATGCATCCATTTACCTAGTCTCAAGCTTATCATTCTTTATGGCAGAGTAGTACTCCATTGTATTAAAAAAAAAAACACATTTTCTTAATTCATTCTGCTGCTGATGGGCATTTGGACTGCTTCCATGATTTAGCTATTATAAACTGTGCTGCTATAAACATGGGTGTGCATATATCCCTGCGGTATAATGATTTTAATTCTTTTGAAGATACCAAGAAGTAGAATAGCTGTGTCAAATGGAATCTCTAGTCCTAGTTCCCTGAGGAATCTCTGCACTGATTTCCATAGCGGTTGCACCAGTCTACATTCCCACCAACAGTGGAGAAGGGTTCCTTTTTCTCCACAGCCCCTGCAGCATTTGTTATTGGCTGATTTGTTGATAATAGCCATTCTTTGTGGAGTGAGGTGAAATCTCAGGGTTGTTTTAATTTGCATCTCTCGAATGACCAGTGATGTTGAACATTTTTTCATATGTCTATCTGCTGTTTCTACTTCTTCATCTGAGAAATGTCTATTCATTTCTGCTGCCCACTTTTGGATTGGGAGGAGGACCCTCTTCTTCCAGGCACTAAATGCCACTGAATTTGTGGGTAGGAAAGAGACGCTCTGTGAAGCTCAACAACTGGGATGCAGGATCACTGAGGGTGGACAAAACAACTCAAATTGGTGCCTGTGGAGGCTATTTCCTGCCAGCCCTTGGAAACCAGTAAAATCCCGGGTCAGACTGAATCTCAGCAAGCAGGAGTATTGCTTTAATTTGGGAGTAAAAGGGACAGAAAAAAGCTAGTGAAACTGCATGGAGTTGAGGTTACTGCCTCCTACCTCACCACAGGGAACCACTGAAGTTGCCATCCTTAGAGAAGCTCATGGATCTGTGACATAACTGCAAATGGAGAGTAGAGGAAATTGAGAGATTTGAACTGGGCAGAGCAAACAGAAGAGCCTGTGGCAGAATCAGAGCCAGTAGCTTCCACAGGCAGTACCTGTCTGTGGAAGGAGCACTGGTAACCTGCCAGTACCTGTCTGTGGAAGGAGCACTGGTAACCTTCCAGCATTCTTAGAACCCTGCAGTCCCCTGGCATTGGCACCTTCTAGCCATACTCTGTATGTGTGTGTGTGTGTGTATGTGTGTGTTATCTGGTTTGACTTTTGAGTGCCAGACCTTTGTGTGCATGATTATAGCTATGTGTGCAAATTTACTGTTGTTTCTTGTAAATCATCCTTTGTAGTTAAGTCACATTTTCCCACTTTAAACGTTGTTTCTATGTATTGTCTAACCTTGCTTGGCAACTACTTCAATAGTTGACCTTTCCTTTCCTTTCCTTACCTTTCCTTTTACCTCCCATCTGTGATCACATCTTGTCCTTCCCTTCTTATTTCCCCTCTTGTGTATTCCTGTCTGTCACATCTTTTCCCTTACCTTAAAGTTTTTTTTCTTCTTATTACTTTTTTCTTTTTTTCTCTCCCTTTCTACCTTTTTCTCTCTTTTATACATAAACCATTAAGATTAATCTAAATGTGACAGTATTTTAACCCCTCACCCAGGAATGTTTCATAAGCTTTCTAAAACGAATGTTTCTCTTAGGTCATTAATTGGATTCAGTGTCCCTGTATTCTCTTTAACTATCTACATAAAGTTATTCACCCCATTTGCTTCCTTCACTTCCCCTCTCAAACTTTCACAGTATATGTCATATACAGTATATAAAAGCTATTAGAAAAAAATGTGCTTTTTTTCCTTTTTTTCCCCTAATTTAGAGGATTGTGAAGGGCTTATGTACAAGATATTTGGAAACAGAATGACAGAACAAGTTGTTAAAAAGATCATGAGCAAATTGACTCCATCCCAGAGATAGAAGAATGGTACAACGTGTGTTAATCAGTAAATGTAATGTATCATATGAATTGAATGTTGAATCGTTAAAAATTACATATTCCACACAATAGGCGCAGAAAAAGCCTTTGACAAAATCCAACATTTATTTATGATTAAAACCCAGATGAAAACAAGTATGGAATGACCCTACTTCAAATTGATAAAAGCCATTTATGTGAACTCACTTTATCCAGAAAAATAAGGCCAAAGAACAAAATAAAGGAATATGAATAGGAAAGGAAAGTGCTAACGATCTTTATTTGCGGATAATGTGATCCTTCACATGGAAGACCTAGCAAACCGTACCAGAAGATTCTTATAGGTAATAGATCAACTAAACAAAGTGGCAGGCTATAAAACCAGCACCCGAAAATGAGTAGCTTTCCTGTATACCAATAAGAACATACTGAGAGAAACATCAGGAAAACAATTGCGTTCATGGTAGCTCCAAAGAAAATGAAATTCCCAGGACTCAACCTAACCAAGAAAGTGAAAGACTTCTGTAGTGAATGCTGTAATTCTCTGAAGAAAATGATTGAAGAGGACATTAGAAAATTGAAAGACGTATCTGCTCCTGTGGGCAAAACCAGTATTGTCAAAATGATTATCTTACCAAAAATAATAAATATATTCAATGCAAATCTTATCTGAATTCCACCTGCATTCTTCACAGAACTAGAAGAAAATTCCCACATTTATATGGAGGTGGAATAGCCCCAGAATAGCCAAAGCCATTCTGAGCAAAGGAACCAGGCAGGGACCTTCACAATCTGGGATCTCAAGGTACAGTACAGAGCTACAGTGAAGAGAACAGCACGGTACTGGCACAGAGATACATACGCAGACCAGGGGGCAGAACAGAGGATGCGGAAAGAGACCTGCACATCATTAGCCATCTAGACTCTGACAGAGATGCCAAAGATAAACGCTGTACAAAGACACCCTCTTTAAGAAACGGTGCCGGGTAAACTGGTGACCCACATGCAGAAGAATCTCTGTTAACCTCACTACATTAAAACAAAACGGATGAGGCTGAGGATTTAGTTCAGTGGTTAGAGTGCTTGCCTAGCAAGCACAGGGCCCTGAGTTTGATCCCAAGCACCTCCCTGCCCCCAAAAAAGATCGCAGACAGAACAAACAAACAAAACAAACAAAAAACCAAATTACTAAATCTGCTGGGAAATAAAATAGTCAAAACTCATGAAGACATAAACATAGACAATGACTTCCTGAACAGAGTACCAATTGCCCAATAAATAATGCCTATTATCACCAAGTGTGTTTATGTCAGTTTTGAGATCTTGTGCACAGGAAAGGAAACAGTCAGCAGAGTGAAGACATAATGTACAAAGTGGGGAAAACTTTTGTCAGCTGCTGCATTGGTAGAGGACCAATATCTAGCTAGATATATAAAGAATGCACAAAATCAGCCCCCGTAATACAAAAGACCCAATTAAAAATGGGCAATGAAATGAGTAGATACTTCTCAAAAGGAGTAGTACAAACGACTAATAGGGAAATTAAAAATTCTTTACCATCTTTGGCTATTAGGGAAATACAAATCCAAATAACACTGAGAGCGGCTATCATCAAGGACTCAACAATAAATGCAAGTGAGGTGTGGGGAAAAATGACGCTTCTGCATGTTAGTGGGAATGTAAACTAGTACAACCACTCTGGACGTCAGTATGGAGAATCCTCAAAAACTAAAAATAGAAGTTTAGTTTGACCCTCCTGGTTATCTTTCTCAAAGAGCTAAAGTCATCGTATTATTGTGATGTATGCATGGCAGTGTATAGAGCAGTGCAATTCACAATAGCTAAATAATGGAAACAGCCTAGTTGCCCATTAACAGATGAATAGGTAAAGAAAACATAGAATCACAATGGAGTACTGTTCAGCCATAAAAAAGCATAAATGTGACTCCTTTGTAGAAAAATGGATTTTGATAATATAATGTTAAGTAAAATAAATCTGATGCAGAAGATTGAATATGCATGGTTTATATTGTATTTGGAACTCAAAATATGAATAATTGAAAGAGCAAAATAAAGGATTGATGAGGAAAAAAGAGGTTGACTTTTTGGAGATGAAGAAGTTCAAGGAAGGGGAAGAGGCAAGGGAAGGGAGGAAAAAGAGATCAAAATTATCAATTATTATGTATCATGAACAAAATTTTAAAGAAGTCACTACTGAGAGACAAAGAAGGTTAATGACCCACAATGACATTGAATCAAGAAACCTCAAGAAAAATAGCACTCAGCTTTTCCATCTTCTGTAGATAATCCTATTTCAGTTGCAAGAAACTTAAACACAATTCAACCTAACTTAAATAAAGATAAATTAATTGACCTATATATTGAAGGATTTATATTGAGGCAGTTCACAAAATTAAATAATAAGCCAAACAACTTACACATTTAGGAGTTGGTTCTCAGTGTTTAATGGTGCCAGGATTTTCTTTGACCTTCTTTCCATTTGTGTTTCTTTTTGTTTGCAGGCTCATTTTCCTTCTTGAACATAAGTTAACAGTAATCTTATTTTTGCATCTCTATTGGGAAAGCACATGGTATCTCTAAATTTCTGTGGATTAATATCAAAAATGGACTCGGATTTGGCTGTTCTTTGGGCCAATGATTGGGGAAATACATTTAATGTTAACCAAGTCTTGTTCATTTCTATGACTAGAGGCTGGCATCAATTACTTTAGGAGAGATAAAAGAAAGCTAACTCCAATGACAAAAACAGTGGCTGACACAGACATACACCATTTCTTCCTCCATTACCTTTACAAGTGGCCCTGAGTTTAGATCCTGCTGTGTGATATGTGGTAGGTGATCAGTTTACTCAGTTTTTCTGTCTTAATTTCTTTGTTTGTAATGTCAGGGTAATAATTGTTATCTACCTGGTAAGGTTGCCCAAGAAATTTAATTAGAAAATGTACATAAAGTATTTGGCAAGGTGCCTAGTAGATAAAAACACTGAATAAATATTAGTCATTGCTCTTATTAGTATTACTGTTTTCATTATTTTTTAACTTACAATAACTGTGGTTCAGCTTGCTGTCAAGGTCCATGCAGAATCAACAAACCTTTCTTTCATGTTGTGTACCTTTTTGTCTCATGTGCTCATACTGTATTATAGCTTTTTAAAAAAATTCTTTAGAAAAATAAGTTCTTCTATAGTTCCTTACAGAATACAGATGAAACTCTTCTTTGCTAATTGTCCAGGATCAGAGCCGAGTCCCACATCCCACATTAACTGCCTTGTTGTTTTAATTGTGTTTTGAATAATTTACAATCCAGAGTTATGGTGACCTAACAAAATTTAAAGAGTAGTAGGGAAAAGTACCTGGGAGACGTGGATGTGGGGACTGTAGGAGCAGCGAACACAGAGTGTTCAATTAAAAATATAGATCATACAATAGCACTGTACTTATTTGACGCTGACCCAGGAAATTTGATTTACTCTGTTTGCACGATGAAACTGTTTTTGATAATTAGTTTCCTGGCATGTGCTATTGACTGAAAGATGGCAATAAGAGGGGAAAAATAATTGCTGTTTTAAACGATATTTTAGGGATGCCAAAATATTCAGTCAAGTCACTTCAGAATCAAGTAGATATGCTTTCCTTATGGAATGGACATTCCTAGGTAGATGCAAAATAGCTTGGCAGTGTCGCTGCTGTTTTATTTTCTATCTGGAAATTATATACTTTTATGAAGAGTGATATTTTAATAGTAGTGTGAAAATTTCACGCCATTCTTATTTCATCATCATGACTACATTGTAAGATTGGTAGTGTGGGAATTAGAACAATTCTCTTCATTTTATTGAAGGAATTTGCCAAAGTGACCCTGCTAGTATATGGCTTTGAGACACTTGCACACAAGTATTCACTTCAAGTAAGTCCTCTTATTCATAGAAAATAAAATAAGAATGTATATGTTCTTTTTTTCTAATGTTGCTTGAGATTCTTCGACGAATAATCAGTGTTAAGGTTGCTCATGAATGCATTTGAAGATCAATGGAATTAAATTGGGAAAATTCTAAAATGAAAATTCAAGTAATAATATTCCCCAGAGTTCAATTATCTGAGTTAAAAGTGTTTGTAATAACAGATCTTAGTACACAGCTGGTATAATTCTCTGTTGTGCTTTTCCTCTTTCTGTCACCTTTCAGTTTCTGTTACAACTCCCTTAGAGATATTACTAGCAAATTAATTATTGTAAAAACCATATATAGCCTCAAGGTCCACGTACCAGTAGCCATTAGCCACAATGTCCCCAAAATAGATATGTCATCTCCCTACTGAAACACCAACAAGTAAAACAATGTTCAGAGGACATGTAGAAAAACATTTTGAAGGGTTCAGAAAAAAAAAATCTTGAAGGGAGATATATGCACACTCATTTGAGACATTTTACTCCATATAGAATGTTTACTGAAATAGAATGAATTCATGCAAGTATTACACAGATCCAGTCAGTGCCACAGTGCTGCAAAGTTGGGAGTTGTTTTATAAATATATATTCCAATGTAGGAGCAGCCTGTCTTAGTAACACCCTCCTTTCAATAGCATTTTAGGCACTTGATCCACAGAAGGAAGTAATTAAATTTAATAGACACAATCCTCATTTTGAGGACACCCTCGATTTAAAGTAGCAGGGGGGCATAATTAAATGTAATGGAAAACATGGCTTGAGAATGAAGATACACTACCAAGCAAGCAAAGACAAACCAGTCTACACATACCAATTATCTGACTAATCAGGGCTACAAGCTGTGTTTATTTCATTTTATTCAACCAAAGCAAAAGGAAAAACTCAAGGGTTGAAGTTTGTTTATTTATTTGATTCGAATTACATTTATAATTGGATTTGAGTGACTGTAAACCATAATATTAGATGAATTTAAAGGTCACGTATATCCACATACAAAGTAAAATGGAGACTAGATACAATTGTGTATTTCTGACCAAAATAATAAAATTTGTTGTTGTTGTTGTTGTTTTTTGGTGCTGGGGATCAAACTCAGGGCCTTGTGCTTGCAAGGCAAGCACTCTAACCACTGAGCTAAATCCCCAATCCCAAAATAATAAATTCTGAAACATACAGGTACTTGAATTTGAATAAGCATAGCCTAAACTGTCGGAACAATTGTCAGTGTTACCTTCTGTCTTATACAAATTATTGTAGATATAGCTTCAATTGAAGGAAATAACTTTGACTTAAAATTATACTATAAATTAATATATCTTGTCCTGTTTGTTATGAATAGAATGGGGGTGGTGCAATTGAAATACCCCTGGGCTAGAAGTTAAGTAGTACTGCTTTTTTAAAATCTTGTTTCAATTCACTTATACTTTTATTTGTCAAACATATATTGAACGTACAGTGGACCAGTTACCTTGGAAAGAATTGAGGAAAATAAAAGATCAAGATTTGGTTCTTATCATTGCTGATTCTGTAGAATATTGAGAGAGGTAAACATGTAAAAACAATCGTTATTATACATACATACATACATACATATATATAATAGTGGAGGGGATGTTTGTAGAAAGAATTTCAAGACACAAAGGAAGGAGCCACAAATATATTTAATTCAACTAAAAAATAGTATATGAAGGAGTTAATATTTTTTTCAGAATGACAATGAATGATGATAAAAGATCCAGGGAGTGACATTGGAGGCAGAGCAGGCAGTGTATATTAAGAGTATGAGGGCCCCGTCTCCTTTTGAGATTCTGGGTTATGTGGAGGGTCTGAGTAAAGTGGGTGTGGGGTTAACTCTGATTGTTCAGAAAAGGTAGGCCCTATGGTGAAAAAGGTAAAATGAGAGAGCTGGATAGTGGCAGCTATCCATGTAAGCTTCATTTAAGAATTTCACTTTGTACTTTGGAAAATAATCTTTTAAGCCATGTATTTACTTAGGTTCTGTGATATTATCACCTGTTGTTTCCAAACAGTGCCCAGTATACTACGTGTTAGACAAATATGAGAGAGGAACTAATTGGTCACAATTAATACTCAGTTTTTAAAATTTTATTTTATTGGGAGGAGTGCTGGGGATTGAACTCAGGGCCTTGTGCTTGCTATGCAAACACTCTACAACTGAGTGTTCGAATATTCGATTTTTATTGCAAAGTTTGCTTTTTTGTTTTAAGAATTATGACTATAAACATAAATAGATACGTATATTTGAATATTCGATTTTTATTACAAAGCTTGATTTTTTTGTTTTAAGAATTATGACTACAAACATAAATAGATATAAATAGAAATAGAATAGTAATAAATTAGAAAGCCAACTGGAGTCCTAAAATACCTTCATATGCAGATAAAATGCCAGAATTATGAGGTTAGTGAAAAATTCACCGTATTACAGAAAAGCGATGTGTGGATAAAGAGCAGCGTAAGGCCCCTGTGTCTTCGGAAAAGCCAGAGCAGGACAAGTGTAGTTTAAGAAAAGCTGTGAATTGGGAAGAAATAAAGGAAGGAGAGGTCAAGAAAAATTAACCTCTAACACAGGCTTTTCAGTAATCTAACTATATGACCTGGTATCTCACTTAATCCCTTTAAATTTTATTCATTAAATACATTTTTTATTTTGAACACCTGTGTACCTTCAAGCATTAAGACTTGAAGCAATGACAAGCACAGTTCATGTCCTAATTGGGCATGCATTTAAGGGACAAAAGTCACCCAGGATTCTTTAAGGGCAAGAGACACCAACTTGAGTTTTTGCCACTCAAAAAGAACTGGATAAGAGTACCTGGGGTAGTTTGGAGAAATGAGAGGACATATGGCAACCTTGACTTTGGAAAGTTCAGAGGTCACTGAGCTCCACAATACTAGAAAGCAGGTAGGAGTAGAAAATTGACTGTGAATAGGGATGTGGGATGAGGGAACAATGCCACAAAGGAGAATGGAGTTACTGCTAACAGAAAAGATAGTGGGTATTTGACAGGAAAGGAAAATATTTGTTCAAAAACCCTCTATTCCTTAGTGATTTCTAAGGCCATTTCTGGTTGTAAAAGTTCCAGAAGTTTGACATAAGATCTTGATTTTGTGTTTCACATATTTTGAGGCATGCTTTCTTTTCTTTAAAATCCAACCTTGCCTTTTATGAATAGAATTTCCTGAATAAAGGAAGACAGCTTTCATATTAAAGTGGAATGAAAAAAAATTAGTAAAAACATTTCTTTTCAAAGGAACTAGCTATGATTGCATTTAAAGTAGTTCTATAAATAAGTATTCTGCAGTCTGAAACACACTTTAGGGGAAGAACAAAGTTCAGTTCTATAGCTCATTTAAAAGTATCCTTCTTGAGTTGAGATGGCCCTAGAGAGATTTAGTTGCATGGATTTATAAGCTCTTAGAAACTGTAGTTAAAAGAGATCTGGCTGAAGGATGCTTAATTACTGACTGGTCATTGCAGCTATGATTTTGGTTTTGTAGTTAAAGAAAATGACAGTATTATCAAAACTAACCTGTTAGGGTTTATTAAGACCATCTTTGGTGATAATCTCTTTTAAAATGCATTGTTTTTAATTAGACCTCAGGTTTGAAAGCAAGAAGGGTCAATGAAAAAAATGTAATCATATCCCTGCTGCAGTGCTACATCTTCACAAAATTCAATTATTTTTATCGAGTGTGGCGCCAGAAACATTTGGCAACTGATGAAAACAATTCTTAAAGCAAATTATAGCACTGTCAGAAAACAAGAAATCACAATGTCAAAACACAAGGACATTTCTATGCAAAATGTCTTGCAAGTGTCTTTGACAGATGATTTCTTTCTGCTTGTTATATTAGTTTCATTAATTTGGTTTACATCAAGCCAAAGGAATAAAAAGGATTTCAATACTTTTGCTATTTGAAATAAAAATTCTCAAATGAATAATATTCTCAGAGATAACTAAAGTAGCCATGTGGGGAAATTTTATGCTTTAATTTTATCCATGCTTACTCAGCACTATAAAAATCTGTGTGCAGGTTTATGACTGTAGAAATTCAAAAATAACTGCATTTTTTCAATAAAGTAACACCTATAAAATTTACCACTAATATGTACATGCCATGGGACATAGATTTTATTTACTGTTTTCTGGGCGGAGCATAATGCAACATAACAATATGTAATTTGTAATATATTTGATGTACATTCTGAAAAGTGAATTTATGTATATTCTAAAAAGTGAATTCAACCATGTATCCTAAAATGGATTGCTATTTTGACCTCAGTGTAAGTGTTATTTATGTTTTGCTTATGGAAGTTTACTGTTTTTTTTTTTTCTTTTTAAAGCATAAGGGAAATTCAGAAATATGAATTATAGAAAGGTGACTATCTAGGGTAATAGCAAAATAAGATCACCCACAAGAAATATGCCTTCTTATTTTTTACTTATTTTGTTAGTATATGTTTGCAGCACATAATGTTTGCATTCCTTGTGTGGAGTTGGTATATGTATGTAACACATTTAAATACCTTTTTTCATCCCTTTTCCCTCCACTTCCTCCTTTCCCTCCATCTCTTGATCCCCTTACCGTATGAGAATGATTTATCTCTCTACTTCCTAATACCTACTTTGCTGTTTATTTATAATTTGGTTTTCTCATGTAGGAGAAACCCTGTGATATGTAAGTTTGTGTGTCTGATTTATTATGCTTTACAACACTTCTTGTCCCATATCAGCATTCATGCACTACAGCCTTGCTTCCAGGCTTATGACGTTAGTCTATTCTGTGCTTTTCACATACATGTTTATTTGTCTCAGTGAGGAAGAGCCTTCACTCTATTAGTATTCAACAACTTTGTTGAAGTTTATTGAAATAAGGAGATAGGAGAGTAGTCAACAAGTGTTTGTTGAGTCACTTTAAATTGCTTGGCAAATAACAATATATTCACAAATTTTATGAGATTTGTCTTAACTAAAGAAATTGAATTATGAAATTTATAATTATTTCTACTCTGTTGGCAAGTATAATGAGTGAGTCGGTTCTCTTTTAAGTAATAAAACTCTACCTGGTTTAAAAGATAAATGACTGACAGACATATTTTTTGGGCTCAGGAAGTACTTTGGATTTTATTCAGGAACTCAAATGATATAGTGTAGGTTTACTCTTTTTTCACACACATCCATCCATGACTGTTACACACACACACAGACACACACACACATACACGAATTCCTGCATTTTTTATTATTGAGTTTATTCTCCAATAGCTCACTCAACTGTGTAGTTGCCCCAAAATTTCTAGGCATGCCTATTTATTATCCCTGGAGGGAGAGAAATTAACTCTCTTGAATAGTTACAAAAAGGTCCTAGAACTGAGAATCATTCTTTTAACTCATCTGCTGTCACTGAATGTGGCCGTGGAGATGAATGAGGCTGGCTATTATAATGGATCTATGCTTTCTAGGAATAAAAGGAAGTCCCTCTGGAAAAGGAAGGAAAATGGAAGTGGCTCACCAAAGGAAATGTCAGTGTGCTTATTCCAAATGTATGGGATGCAAACAGGAAAATACAATCAATATCCATAATAGATATTCAGCATAGTAGTGAAAAAATGTGAGGGAGATTATATGACATCACAGCTGACTTCTTCCGTGCCATTCTGCCATGCCCTTTATCCTCTGGAGCTAGCTGATCATGGAGTGAATCCACTGAAATTGTGAGCTAAAATAAACCTCTCCTGCTTTAAGTTGTGAGTTGTGGGTATTGTGTCCCTGAAACTGGAAAGTGATGAATACAGAAAATCAGTACCAGTGCTGGTATTGTTTCTATGACTGTACTTGACTATGCAGTTTTCAAGTCGTTGGAAATTGCTTGTGGGAAGAATTTGGAAAAGTTTGGAGGTACAGGCTAGGGAAAACCTGGAATGTAACGAGAAGTGTTTGGTGTGCAATACTGGCCAGAGCTCAGAAGACCAGAGTACCGATAGGAATATGGGTAGGAAAGCCCAGGCTCAGAAGCTTTGTTTTGGAACAGAGCTGTTGGCAGCTGGACTAGAAGCCATGTTTCATATGTTCAGACAGAAAATTGGTTTACATTTTGCTATGTACCGAAATTTTGTGGGAGACTCATGGCAGTGGACTAATTAATCTGGTAGAGGAGATTTCAAGGCAGCTCAGCATTCAGTTTATGTTATCAGTACTGCAGGCTGCTCTCAGACAGATCTACAGTGAGAGTCAGGAAAAAAACTGCAGAGCTTAGTGATCTGAAAAGTTTGCAGTTTTTCCAGAAACAAAGCACCTAAAAAGTTGGGGGAGAGGAGAGTGAAGTTGCTGAAAAGATTATAATTAAAAGGAACCAAAGTACTTTTTATAGGAAAGAGAAGAAAGATGCCCAGAGGCAAAAATCAGTAAGACACCCCCCACCCCCATCACAGACTCATGGGTGCAAAACTCTGAATCTTTCATTTAAGAAGCGATTTTCTTAACGTTGTTTTGATTTGCATCTCTC
>PVJO010016520.1:0-41752 GCA_004026905.1 Hystrix cristata
TCTCAATGAGGCCTACATCAAAAGTCAAATGCCTTCCTCTGCCCTAGAGGCTGAATGATTCCGAAACTGATGCCAATTCTTATCAGGCAGGATCAGCAAGACATATGAGCATTTGAAAAGTCTGCAGTTCAATGACGAGGACACTAGCTGCTCTGTCTACCTTTTATGATTTTGTACTTCACACTCTGCCCCCAAAATGTGCAACTTTTTATTTGCTAAAGAAACCTGCATTTTAAGTGGACTTGAGTTTTAATGAACAAGTCAAGATATAATCAGTTTAAAAGCTCTTCAATGAGTAAATTGCCCTTAGGGGGCACTAATTCTCTAAACTGGCTGTGTGCTACGGAGAGTAAAAATAAAATAGCAACTCAAAAACTGCCCACTGCCCTAGAACAACAGTCTGTGAGCCGAGGGACCTAGAATCGGTGCAGAACTCTAAGCTTGGATTTGTGAAGAAGAAAGTGAGAAGGATATTTTCATAACGATGACTTCAATCTACCACAAGTGTCTTTCGGGGAACCCCTGTGCCAAAGGTAGTGTGTTTGGCCTGGTGGAAACCGGTACCTTCTTTCTGGTGAAGCAGTGAAGTCAAGCGGTGAATTCTGTTGACGAATAACTGCAAATCAGAAGGCAGAAGCCAAAACGATTCCACAGAAAGCGAAAAACAAAATAGTGTAGGAATTCAGAGACGTGTAGAGCTCTACTTGTGGCTGTTAGAAGAATCCTCATAGAGGCTTAATCATTTTTGCCGAGCTGGAGAAATTACTAGGAGCTGAATATGTAGAGTGGGAAGACATTCGTACTTCAGCAAAGGCTTGAGATCAGAAAGAGAGATGTGCAGCAAACAATGGATTGGTCAGTTTGGTTAAAGGGAGAGGAGAGGGGTTGAGATTGGAAAGGTGGCTTGGCGCACTGTTTTTCAGAAACGTCAACCGTACCAAAGGCTAAGTGAGTACGTTTCACATCATAAGCGTTAGAGTATCGTAAGGAGTAGAGATCAAGGCTGCGATGTGAGTAGAGTTGTACTACGTGAAGCTCAATGTGAGTAGAGTTGTACTATGTGAAGCTCGGGGCAAGGATATTGGAGAGAGACAAGACAGGAAGATTTCTCAAAGGTTTGTGCTGGTGACATAAATGGGCATGTAGGAGAAATTTCAACAGTAATTGACAAGGTTCTGGATGAGGGAAATCAGGGAGATTCAAAATTTATTCAAAATGTTTTGAACTGGTTGACTGGAAGCAGAGTTTGCCTTTAAAGGAAACAGGAAATACAGAAGAGTAGCTTTTGGAAAGAAAATGTCCAATGTAGATTGAGAAGTATTAAATGGAATGCTAATAAAACACGAAGTAAGGAATCACAGGAGTAGAATTTGGGAGAGATTTGGGGCCAGAGATACAAGCCTTCAATCATTGTAATGGTCAGAAATTCATGATTTGATGAATTTTTCAAGGGAAAAATTATATTGAGATAAATAATGATGATGAAAGAGATAGAATGGGAGGTACTTACCTTTATTTGGTCAGAAGACAAGTAGAAGTATAGAGACAAAAAAGAAGTGTTGAAGGGGCCAGGATGGTCCAGTGTCGTGAAAACCAAATGAATAAAGACTTTGAAGGGGACAGTGCCCATGAATGTTAAATCTGTACCTCAAATGCTGCAGCATTTGAGAAAAATAGAACTTTTAAAAAGTTTTCAAGGTGGGTCATTTTCTAAAATAAAATCTGGAGGCAATGTGACATGATGGAACAAGTATGGGCATGGAAATTAGAGAAATTTCAGTCAAGTTGTGATCCTGGGTGGTTAAACTATATAAGCCAAAACAACATTGTGCCCCCCCCCGACTCACTTTTCTGACTGGCAAATGAGGGGCAATACCAGACTCAAAGGGCTGTGATGAGATTAAATCTAATGCATTGCTGTACAAATAAGAAGAGGCTGCTAGAAACAGGTCTGTTAATAGAATTCCCTTGAGTTTATCTTCCATTTGCTTTCCATTGACTTCCAGAAAGTTATATGTTGTAGAAAACCCCTACTTGGTTTCATGGGTGATGATGTTAATCTAATCATAAAAGTGAATTTCAGTCAACTAAGTACTGATCATTACTCCCTCCTTGTGCAAAGATGGGGCAGTGGAGAACATGGAACAGGGTTTACTCTTGAGGGTCCACCAGAGCAAACGGTCCTGAGAGTATGGTGCTAGCAGCTCCAAAGGGGCTGCATGAGGATGTTGCACATCCTGGTAGAAGAAAAGGGACCACGGTGTCCTTGGTCTATGTCCTATCCCCTAGACCACAGCCAAATACTCCATTCACATACATACTCAGGAAACCTTTTTAAGACAATTAATTGATTCAGGAGATATCTGGTTATAAGGCAGTGCCCCCATCAGAGAAAGGAATAAAGCACTGAGAAGAAGCAAGGGCTTAAAATGGAAAATCATGCAATCTAGTGGAATGTGGATGACAAGCAAGGAAACAGAAGTATTTGTTACTGTATAACTGTCCCAAAGGCAAAGTTGCACACACACCAAAAATTAAACATTTCAAAAAAATAGGAACCAATGCTAGAAGTAGTGAAGAGAAGCAAAAGGTCAAATATGAGCCCAAGTCTTGTTAACAGACACTGTTACTTGCGTGTCTATCAGTTCCTGTTAGTAAGTACAGAGGAACAGAGGTAAAGTGATGCTGGATGCCTTTAGTTTTCATCAGTAAGACATAGGAGAGCAATTAATCCATGCTGCAAGCAACAGAGATGCGACGAGCCTTGCAAATGGGTCTGGGTGTCATGGTACGCGCAGTGAAGGACAGCACCGAGACTCTGCACCGATAATGAAATGTGGAGGGTTTCTGTAGTGAAAGACGATGGTATAATCTCATTTAAATTATTTCTAGGTTTCTTTCTCTCAAGTCCATCTCTTATCCTATATTCAAATTTATCATGTTATGCTCCATCTCTGTTATGACATTCTTTTAAGCAGTTACACGCCAAATTGACTATGCACGAGAGCGAAATGCGCTTGCTAAGAAACGAGACCGTCTGGCCTCTCTGATTACACAGAGTATTTGCTCATCTCTCTTCATGCCCACCCTGTAATTGCCGCGCAGGTCACGGCACATGTTCCTGTGGTCGCTGCGTGTGTGAGCGAGGGTGGTTCGGTGCGCTCTGCCAACATCCGCGGAAATGCAACATGACAGAAGAGCAGAGCAAGAGCCTGTGTGAGTCGGCAGATGGCACACTGTGCTCCGGGAAGGGTGAGTATCTGCGCTGAGTCTGGATTCCTGTTCTGACACGTGGCTAGCAGAACAGCAGGTAGCAACTCTTTTCCCCACGGAAGTCCGCATGAAAGAAAACCACTGAGCACTCTGCCAGGACCAAACGTGAAGCCCAACACATGGTTTGGGGTCTAAGATCGTGAAATACCTGAGCGAGCTTTGGTCCACAATGACTTCCAGTCAGCCACTTAGGTCTGAAAGGAGGAGAAAGAATAACACCAAGAATAAAGGCATCAAGATAGAATGGGTTCTAAGTGGATCCAAATTAAAAAAAAAAAAAAAGTGAAAGGGTCATTGTGGAGCTCACCTCTGAAGTAGCACAGCCCAGAGCTGCAGAAAAGTGGCAAAAAATATGATTGTGGTAACTTCTAAGGCTAAATTGTGTAGATGTGAATGTGGAGGAAGAGAGGAGAAAGTGTGTGAGAAAGACAGAAAAGGAGGCTATACATTTAGTGTCATAAAAGAGGAAAGAAAAGTATATGGGTCCCATAATTCTAGTGAAATTTTCTTTGACCAGAAAATTTACTTACTTGTTCCAAGCAAGCATAGAGGGATCTGAAATGAGGAAATAATAATTATACAAACAGGGGAAGTCCTGCAAAAAATAGTCTTAACCTACAAGCTGACTGACTGGAAACCAGGAATCCAGGTGGGGTGGATTCTAGGGACAGCCACGTTGACTGGAAACCAGGAATCCTTTACCTTGGACGTAGATCTGAGGACAAAGCAATCCTTCCCCACATCCCTTCCTCCACACGCACCAAAGGGAAACCAGAGTGGACACTTTCTGGGTAAAGACGACTAATAGATTAAATTCCTTAGTTCTGATGTTTCTGTAAAATGTCCTTGGAAAAAGACTTTAAATTGCTTCTATTGTGTGTGTATGACACCAGTTAGCAGGTGCCATGTTCTTCTTGGCTGGCAGGGAGACTAAGGGATCAGCAATACATTTTTAAATTTGAACGTTCATTTTATACGTCGATCCCACCTCATACAAAGGACCCCACCAGAGATAGCACCACAGAACGTGGAAGAGCTCTTGAAGAGGAAGATGCACCACGGGTAAGCTGTCCCGAAGTGGTGACAGTGCTTTAGCTGTCAGGTAAGGACAGAGGTTGAAAGAGGCTCTGGACAGAACTGGGACAGCTGCTGTGACCATCTACAGTGCTGAGAGGAGGGAAGTAGACACAAACAGGACCATTTCAACAGACGTCAGTGCTCTTGGTTTGCAGGAGTTCTGGGTTCCAGACTTGGGTTTGCAGTGGTGGGACGGGGGCTGTGCCTGCAATCAGCCACAGGCCCAGCCACAGCGGGCAGGTGGCACGTCAATGAATTCAGTCCCTCTGTTCCCTGTTTATTCTTCCATGAAACCCTCTCACGTTGCAAGTTTCAAACACGTCTCCCTCCAGTTCTCTGCTCAGGGGCCTCGGCTCCTGGAAACACCTGTTTTGGGTTCAAGCTGTGTTGGGAAAATCCAAAGAGAGGAACAAGAGGTTAAAAAGAAGAGACAATGAAAGGAATTGTGAGGAGGGAGAGATTGATGAGGAAAAGCGGGAAAGAAGACAGGGATGGAACGAATCCACAGGGAAGAATTAGGGGAAGGAAATGTTCTCAATCAGAGGAGTGTCCACCATAAGAGGAGAATTGAGAGTGATGAACTTTTCTGAATTAGAAATTTTTTCAGAACATGGCTTCGAATACAAGCTGTTAAATGTAAATGCTTGATCTTCTTTAAGGGCAGAATCATTGAAATAAGGAGGAAAGCTTTGCACAGAAGCTCTGCTGAGTGAGGACACTTTTTCATCAGCATGCTCATTTATATTTATTTGTTTTAAAGGCCAACCCTTGTGTGCATGTGTCCTTATTAGACACCCTATCAAGTCTGCAAGTCCAGTAGAAGACATGAAGTCACACTTGCCAGTGTAGTGAGTAATAGCCTGTGTCACACAAGAAATAAACATTCTCATTTAACTCATTAGAGGCCCAGAAAAGAGTCTCGCTTTTTAGCTTCTCAAATGTAGAAAATATTTTTAAAAATTAGGTTGACAAAATATTGACCTAAAGGCATATCCTCACAACCAAAACATCTTTCTAGTTAATGTCTTACCTAATTGTTGGTTTTGAGTAGTTGAAATACATCCAGAAATCAATGAAGGGTTGAAAGCGTATTTGTTTAAACTATTTGTTTTTTCTTCAATGGTTAGAGTGCTTATAGTTTTTAAATTCAAAAGAGGATGGGAAGCTGCCCTAAGGCCGCGCGCTTTGATGCCCATGTTGCTGACAGGCATCGGTATAGTGTGAGTAGCTTTCCTTCTATTATGGAGCTATTAGTGCTGGATTACAGGTGAAGAAGGAGGCTGAGATCATGGACCTGCCAACCATATCGGGCCCGGAGAGAATGGGATAAGCAGTTATTCCGGTTTCCTTGGGGAATACCACTCTACACCATGCTGAGAACCACAGGAAAAGCATCGCATGCACAAATGAAGGGACTTCAGCATGGTGGCAGAAAAGGGAAACCTTCAAATTGTTTCACTGTAGCTGTGTATTTCTCATAAAGCCCATAGACTTGTCTGG
Organism: Hystrix cristata; assembly: GCA_004026905.1. Classification (NCBI taxonomy): domain Eukaryota; kingdom Metazoa; phylum Chordata; class Mammalia; order Rodentia; family Hystricidae; genus Hystrix; species Hystrix cristata. The sequence continues at coordinate 5,851 of PVJO010016520.1, forward strand.
ATTCTATACATTTTTTCTCAAATTTGTAAATGAAAACCCTCCTCCCTGATGATCAGAAAGGATGTCCACAGTTTTTTTCCCCTGCTGTAGGACAGCCGTGAGAGGGAGCCTGCGGTCACCACGGCAGCCCAGCCAGCAGCCCAAACCCAGCGAAACGACAAGTCTAAACCCTGCACTCGCCACAAACTGTGAACAAAGCTGTCACCTCAGGAGACGATGAAGAAATAGCATTTTATTTCTTTACAAATTTATAGCCAAGACAATAAATCACTCCATAGAAAAATTTAAAACAAGATACATTGTTGTGACCTTCATAACAGATGGAGTCGTTAGTACAATAGTGAACACTGCCTGCTGGGATGTCGGGTTGCAGCATTTTGTCAGGCTTGATGAGTGAAAAAGGAAGTCCAATGTTAGTGATGGAATGGAGTAACTGACAAGGGGCCCTGCCCTCAGACTCACATTGTCCTTGTAAATGAGCAAGAGAGAGGGGCTGAGTGGCCAGATTTCCCCTAAATTTAGCTATCTTTGCATTATGCGTGATATAATTCATGTTATTTTTTCAGCTTACTCTAGTTGGGGATTTATTCATTTGGGTCCAAAATGACACAGCAACATTTTACCTTGATGACTTAAAACTAGATCCACATCTCATATTCTCACAGACGCAGTTGTGTGATAATGTCCGTAAACACTTCACACGAAATGTCCCCCTAAGCCCTCCCAATGGCGTTGTTGGGCCCCGTGTCTTCCGGTGTGTCCAGGGTCCGCCCATGCACCCACCTGCCTCTCAGTCACCCACCTGGCTGTTCTCTTATTTCACATCCCAGAAATAAGGGAACGGATGAAAGTTACGCTTCACAAAACCAGCCTCCTCCCAGTGTCCTAATTGCCCCCCCCATAAGGTTCTCCCATCAATCTTAGAGTTTTGAAACCAGATGAAAGTTTTTGCTGTGAAAGGACATCACAGATAGGCAGATAGCTAGATTGAAGGGTGCAGCAAATCAGACTGAAATCTGAAGTTAATAGATGCCTTTTGCCCTTGTGGTTCCAAGCAATGCCCTTAACCTCTTTGTTCTTCCATTCTTATCTTTGAATGCAGAAATTTATTCTTTTTCCTTCTTAAATTCTAAGGATGTTCTGAAGACACATGAGAAAAATGTGACTTATTCCCCAAAGATGGAAGCCAGCAAAAAGCGCAGAGAGATAAGAACAGTCTTAAGGGTTCCTCTCATGTTGAGAAAAAAAAACAAATGTCTTAACGGTATTGTCGTTAAGCGCTCCCCACCCTAGCGCTCCTGATAAGATGGGCCAGCTGCTCCCTGGGGCTGGACTGGGTCTCTGGTTGAGCAGGTCCAAGCTGGCAGAGCTAAACAGTTGCTCACCTCGGGGTAGCCATGCAGCCTGTGGCTGTGAGACAGACTCTTCTCCCTAAATTGTACACTTGTCAGAGAGAGACGACTGACTCCATTGTTGATTATTAATGATATCAGCCAGAGCTAAAGAAGGTGCTAAAAGCGATCCTAATAACTACTCACACTGTGTCACTATTACATGCTATGTTATTCCTAGTTATACAAGCAGTAGACGAATTTCCTACCTCTAAGATGCTTCGAGCATTGGCAAACAGGAAAGAACACCACACCTGGGAAAATGCTGACCGAGAAGAGCTGCTGTTTCACGGCACATACAAAGTAAATCCTCCTTTTTTTAAACTCTAAGTATTTTGCGACTAGTAGACTTTTGGAACTGGAATTCACTCACCAAACACTCTATCGCTATAACCGTATTAATGAGCTACACAGTTTTAGAAAAATACTTTTCTGTGGCTGGAAGCTGGGCTTTCCAGAAGCAAGGAAAGCGAACAGAATTTTTTCAGGCCCAGTGGATCTTTTCATGAACCATTACACTGCAAAGGTATCATAGATGTAATATATGAATATAGTGGACATGTAAAATCATTTGCTTTGGTTCTAGACTTTTTCAATTTAAGGAAAAGACTGTTTTCTAAAAAAAGTAAAATTCTTCAAATAACCTTCTTTCACTTGTGGAAACAAAACATTAAATACTGTTCCTTTTGAGGAAATTTCTCTCAGTGTAATGTTCCATGTTTACCTCGTTGGCAGATACAGCACTAACCATTTGTCAAATGAGCAGTTGAGTGTTGAACATCTCCATGGTTAGAGATATGAAAAACTTCTTTAAAACTGGGATAAATAAATTTCTAAAATAAGAATACACTATATCTGGATGAGTGTGCACTGCAGCCTGACTGAGGAAGACCAGCTCCCAGGGTCCTGACAATCGCTCAGCAGAATTGAAAGACGTCTGCAGCTTGCTCAAGAGCCTGCGACCTGACATAGGTTCTGAAGAAAATAAGCCAAGACTCAGTGAAATTATGCTGTGGTTAAGCAAGAAGTTAAAGATAAGTGAAAGAACAATTCTCATGTTATGCCTAATTCTGACTATTCTCTTATCTTGGAATTTGTGATAAGGAACACAACAAGTTTCATTTGGCCATTGAGGATTCTTTCACCTCAAATGTATATACCAGCTTGCACGTTGTGAAATATCGCATGGGTCTCCCTGCTTGGGATACATTAATCTGAATCCTTATATGATATGTGTGCTAAGTATAACTGCGTTTCTCTAATCACTTTACTCACTTAGGTTGTGAATCATTTTTAAGCCCCTGTGTTTCAACAGAAGCACTCAGAATTGATTCCTGCCTCACCTTCCTAATACATTTTGAACTTACCTGAGTTTGAAATTTTGTTAACTGTGTTGCATGATACTTTTACTATTCCACATTATCTTAAAGTGATTTTGGGCCTGACAAATTTTGCAATAACCATCATTTAGTAAGAAGAAATCACATTTGGAAAGAACAACTAATCCAAGAAAATGGAAGGAAAGTTCTTCATAATTTTAAAGTTGTCTTTCTTGCTGTTCTAGTAAGAGTTTTACCATGTGAAGATGTTTTTAGCCAGTCACGAACGCTCTTTAGATGGAGAGAACATTCTTTCCTTTGAGACATCGTTTTACTCTTATCTTTGATTTGAAATATACCAGCAATGAAACTATTTCTTAGTAACTAATCATCAAGCAAAAAATTTTAAAAATTAGGAAGATGGTTTACAAAAGAGGAGAAATGGGTAAAATAGTGGGATAAGGGTTTAGACCCAGAGCCTCATAAAGTGTGAACATTTAGGTTGGAGGGAGATGAGAGCTATCTTTGATCATGATAGAGAATCCTGATGATATAGCCTGATAAGTTGAATGTAAGTTCATTGTAGCACTTTAATTAGCCACTTAATATACACATGTATGTGTTCCTACCTCAAAAAATCAAGGAAACAAAAACTCAAAATTATGAGCTCAATAATTCAGTAGTTATTTTAATTATAAAACACATCTTTGTTTAATAGGATGTATTACTGGATTCCTTTAAGGAACAGGCACTTTCAAAACACAATTCAATTCATAAAACAACAACAAAAAAGGGAAAAGAAAGCATCTGTTTTTGCACAGCTTTTGGGAGACCCTCTCTAAGAATCAGCCAGATTGTGTTCTTATGCACATTTCAAGGAGACTGGGCCACAGAACATTTGCTCAAGGCTAATTGCAACTGTCTCAATCCATAATGAAAGCTTTGCCGGGTGACCTTTGTGAATGACAGTAAGTAAAGCTCCCCTCTGAGAAACCAGCTATTCAATAGACTTTTACCTTCGGAAGATCAGTATTAGAAGCCTACTGTCTGTGTGTCAACGATACTCTATTCTAGTTGGAGACCTTTAGTCACATGGTGATGGCGAGCAATCTCCTCTGTGATTTCAGGTTCCTGTCACTGTGGAAAGTGCATCTGTTCTGCCGAAGAGTGGTACCTTTCAGGGGAATTCTGTGACTGTGACGACAGAGATTGCGACAAACACGATGGGCTCATCTGCACAGGTGCAGTATGGAGCTACTCTAATTGTTCTGTGCCACAATTTGCGGTGGAGACAAATGATGGCCACCACACAGTGATTTAGGTGACCAGACAGGACAGCTTCCATACAATCTAGGGACAACTGTTAATAGGAAGGAACTATGAAAGAGGAAGTCAATGTTTGTAAATAAGCACTGACAAAAAGAATGAAGTCCATGATTTGATTGTTGAGAAATTTCTGCAGGGCAACCTGCCCTACAAGTGCACACATATACAGCTAGATACTGAAAAGAAATCTCTTGACAATTATTTTATTTTTAACATGGTGTAGGAGATGGACTATTATTTTAAACAGGATCCAAGTGCCAATAGTCAGTGTGCTGGTTGTTTTCATGGAACAGCATACATGTTGAGGTGGGGGGCAACCTATAAAAAATGCTTACCTCTGTGATAATCATTCTATTTTGTTGAGTCCTAATAATTTGTAACAAAATACGTTTGCTTACCCAAGTTACAGGGAAAATGAAGTCAAAGATTTTTTTTCTTTTCATTTCTAGCTGAAGCTAAAAATGAACATGTGTATGTCATTAAATTAGGCGTTCACCAACTGTCCCACTTACACGAGGATTCTCTTCTTGCTGTCCACCTGGCCTGCTTCACATTATGTCAGAGAGCTTCATGGTTTCTCGGTATTTATGTGTAAATCAGGTGTAACTTGTTCTCAGAGGAAAAATAGAATTGGGAGATGATAGCCCAGCCGGAGGAATGTAAGATGGTTCCTATTTGATTCATAGATCATGGCTCCAAATAGATTCCATTCATCATTTGAAAGAACAGAGTTTCTCCAGGTGCTTAATAAAATGTAGTAATAAGGTCAACACACAATAAACTCTACAGAGGATGAGTGAAATAATTTTCCTTATGAACAGTTAAGGTTTAGAATAGTATATTTTAACTTGGTGTATTTTGATCGTGGTGATTCTCATGTGTAATTCTTTGCAGGGAACGGAATATGTAGCTGTGGCAACTGTGAATGCTGGGATGGATGGAATGGAAATGCATGTGAAATCTGGCTTGGCACAGAATATCCTTAACGGTTCCGTGGGAGAGGACTGGATTCTTATCTTTCTAGAATAATTAGAACATATAAATACAAAGGAAATTGTGTATAATCACCACTAGGACAGGTTTAACAGACGATTGTATGTTTTTCTATTTCTGACTTCCTCAGTGAAACCTGGACACCTGTTAAAAATGAGTTCGGAAAACTCGGGTGTAAATAACACCAGAAAGAATATTTCTCATAATTAACATCAGTAGTTCTTGATGAAGGCAATGTTGCCATGTAGAAGACATTCAGCAATGGCTATAGACAGTGCTAATCGTCACACTGGGTCGGGTAGGAGGGTGTGCTCTGGGCATCTAGTAGGTAGAGGCCACAGATGGTGCTACACACCCTACAGTGCACAAGACTGTCTGCAACAAAGAATTTTTTGGCTCCAAATGCCAATAGTGCTGGAGTTGAAAAGACTGAATAGCACAGTTTTTAGAAAGCCACATTGCTACACAAGACTGGCCATGTTAGAATCTATGGAAAAGATACATTCTCATGTAAATCCACCAATCAGATTTTCCTAGGATTTCTGAGCATGTCCAAGTGGGGACAATAGGAACAAACACTCATGAGTTATGCTGTTGGGTTGGGGAATTACCAAATCACAAGTGCTTCCAAAGGGAAAAAACTGTTAGTTTAGCAATTGTGTCATTATCTCTCTCACTTTAAACTCAGAAGATTCTCTCAAGATAAAGGAAGAAATTATGAAAAATGTACAATTTAACTTTTTAAATAAATTGATATAAGTCGTTTATACTCTGTGTCAATATATGTTTACTGACTGGAAAGTAACAACAAAAATGAATTACTATTCAGGGATATTACTATAAGTTCTTAAATTAAAATATCACATTTTAAAAGCTGGGTGGGGATGACTTGTGCAAGAAATCAGATTTTTTTCACTACTTAATATGCCCTTTTAAAAAAAGACAATATTCGTTAGAAACATGATCAATTTGAGATATGAGCTCATTTCCCTTAAAAGACTCATTTTTTCAAAGGAAAAGTTGGGTTGTGCAAAGAAGCCAAAAACAGCATTTATAATAAAATGGCATCTATCGCAAGAGTTCAGAAAAGGACCAAAAAAGCTAGACATGACTGAATTAGAAATTACAAGTATTCACTCAGTGATAGGAACAAAATGTTTATTTTCTTTATGGTGATACTTTGCTCTCTATGAAACTCAAATTATGAAAATGTACAATAATCAGGACTTCCTTTACATAGATACAGTTAGATCTACTTACACACATTAATTTAGGCAACCTTTAACTATATAGAGCTAAAAAAAAAACCAAAACTTTTTTTCTAAATGTGAATTTTTTTTTAAATCCTAAAATAATGTAGCAAAATCATTTCAATATTGTTTTAAGATGAAAAAATGTACTTGGAGATTTTATGTTTAATGATGTAAATATCTAGAACCATGGCTTGGATTTTATAAGCCAAATCAAAAATAAGGAAAATATGCATCCACTGTGTTACTTAAAAATTTAATATCGAAAATTATTTTAAGAGAAAGTTTAACTGATACCGATTTGTATAGAATTTTTAGTAAGATTCTCATAATTAAATAGATTTATAAAATTGTTCTCTCTATCCTGAGATTAAAGAGTGAGACCATATTAGTTTTCTCTCTATTACTGAGCATGTTGACTGATATATCAGTTTTGTAAAATGATGGAAATATGTGTAGTCAGGAAACAATATAGAGTACACTGTTTTCTCTTTTCTATATAAACATTTTAAGCCTCAAACAAACATACTATAATTATTCAATAGCAAGTCTGATGTCTTATTCGATGGTGTACAGGATTGGGATTCATTACATGATTTAGCCATCGTAATACAAGTCATCTTCAGATTCCCGTTGTGATACCCATGTGTATATAAAGAACAGAATTGTAAATATTTTAGACTTTGTGAGTTGCGTTATCTTTATAGTATACTCTTCTTTATTTGCATGTAATATTTTAAAAATATAAAAGAAACAGAAGTTCATCCTAACAGCCAGTCCATAGAAAAACATTAAGATCTGGATTTGGGTCAGATAGGAGTATAGTTGGGCGAATTCTGCTCTACTGCTCTGACCCAGAATTCCCTGTAGCTCATCACATGACTTCAGGTGTGTCTCATGCTTGTACAATTCTATTATTATTCCTTGTCACTAATAGCAACTACAATGGAAGTGTGCTTCTTTTTTATATTTTCATTTCAAAAATGTCCCCAGCATTTCTGTATGCTAAGCAAGAGTTTACATATTGGCAAAGTTATTACGCCATAAAGTTCATGTTTGTCCACATTTTCAGACAAATACGAAAATATGTAGAGTTAATCATGTGCCAAGTATCAGTGGGTTGCAACTTACAGAACAAAAACTGAACTATAGCATAAGTCACATGTTACCTAAACGCTGATGAATGCTTTTTCTATAAAAACAGAAATATTTTGTTTTTACTTCTGTCTGCTCTCATATTGTGTGTGTGTGTGTGTGTGTGTGTGTGTGTGTGCGCGTGCGTGCGTGTGTGCGTGTGCGCGCATGTGTGGCTTTGGCTCTAGCAATGCCAACATCAATATATTTGTAAACGTGATTGAATTTACAGGTTTTAGATGGAAAGAAAACATGGTTATATATAAAGTCATAACTTGTACCCCTCTTAAGAGTGATTTTGTACTTTGACTTTTGATTTCATTACTAAGATAGGGTCTCCTCTGTTTAAAAAGACAGAGAAAGAACAAATTTGTAATGGGTAGAAGAAAAAGTCTTATTCATGGTTTTAAAAAATTATGATGAGATTAATGTCAATGGAGAAGGAGGTAAGAAATTCACTCATGTGCTGGCACCAATGTAGCTTGTTTTCAAGACTTCTCTGAGGAATATCTCCACAGAACTTCTATAATTGAAAAGCCAACCAAAGTCCTAAAAACAAAGAAAAGAATCATTGTACTTACTGCCTTTCCAGGGTCCCTGAGCTTCCCTAGAGTCTAGAGCAGTGTTGGCAAAAACTACGGCAAACATACTGTAGCAGGCTGTTTGTTATCACCGAAAGCTCTAAAAGATTCACCATCCCTGATGTGGAGCATATTGGAAGTAGTGATCTTACCACCTCAACTGCAAAGACAGTCTCTGCTGGGAGACATTAGAAACGGACTGCAGGAAAACCAAGAAAAAGAACAAACCCAAAACCTAAATAACAAAGCCTTCCTTTGAGGATTCAACTTGGAAACTGCACTCTGTATTCCAGAGTCAACTGGCTCCTTTGTCACCTTGTACGCTAAGGAACCTGAGGTATGGAATGTATTTTACTCCACAGTAACATGATTTACATACTTGATTTCGATGTGCCTGCATTTTGGAAAATAAATAAGCCTTTAGATTAATTTTTCCCTGGATAGGCCCTTTTCCTAAAGTAAAGTTGAAAATATTTCACCTCCTGTTAATCTGAATCTCAGTCAATCTGGGTGATCTCTCTCTCTGTCTCTCTCTGTCTCTATCTCTCTCTGTGTCTCTCTCTCTCAGAAATATCCAAATGAATTACCTCTGCAATACTAGGGAGAAAACTTTAAATGAAATAATACATGTCTAATTTAAAGAACAAGAAAGTTTTGTCTTATGTTTTTTGTAAGAAGAGCTAAACCTGTTGTCTGTCATCTTGATAAAACAACTGCTGTAGGGCTTTAAGCATTAATTAAGTGGCAAGTACAATAAATAAACTCTTCAGACTTGCCAAGAGGCAAGTGGCAACAATTAAGATGGAGCAGGAGTCCTTTGGGCCCACTGTAGATCTCAGCCACCCCCTACCCCAAAACAAAAACTACAAACAATTAGAGCAAGAATTTCTAAATTCACCAGGTTTCATAATGAAATGATGTTCAGTTCTATTTTACTCTTTACATAGGGTGGACCATTTGTGTGTCTTCTATAGTTTTTCCAAGTGGGGTAGTAGCAAATTTTAGAAAGCAGACTTATTAAAAATGATGTCACTTAAAATATAAAAAAGTTAACATTTCTGAGTACTGTTGAGGGTAGGCAGAGCAATCAGCTACCATAACAAATCAGCAGGAATAACCCTCCCACACCAGTTATGCGTGCAGGAAGAATGGACTATTAGACTTGATACAATGGACATATGTACATGGAGATACAACACACACAGTCTGTAAATACAGATGAATTCCATCAGATTTACTCTACAGAACATCAATAGTGACAGATTTCACTGAACAAGAGCAAACTTAATTTCTGAAGGAAAAAAAGTGATGAAGTCTTATCCTGGAAGAGTAGCAAGAGAGGTATCATCAAAGAGCTAAAGTTTTCTTTGGCATGGTAAAGGGGGAGATTGAGTTTACCAACTTATTTACATGACATTTCTCTATATATGTGGGTGATGTAATGAATTTTGTTACATAAAGTTGTATGATGTTTATTCATATGCCTTCGTATAAATATTTTATTCAATATGTTGTATTTGTGACTACAACAAATGATAGTAAACACAGAAACTGTACAATGCAGACAAACTTTGTATGTAAGTTGAGTGATACATACCAACAATTCTTGATACACAGGTCCTACTACATGCAGTTCATTGGTGCTGTCCTCTTACCATGCAACAGGTGAGACCAGACACAGAGTAAATGATCTGACTAAATTACAAGTAACAAAGACCTCTCTGCAATATGTCTAAACGTGTATTAGAAGAAAGTACTCTGACGGCCACTCATAGTGATAAATGCCCTTGTAGAATACCCAATAAAAAAAAAAGGTACACATTTACATAAATCTCAATCATTTACAAAAATAAATCTTATCTTAATTTTAACCAAAGAAAAATCAGGCTTGCAAGGGATAAAGAAACCACAAGTAAGGCTATTTATCAAAAAATATAGGTGGGGTCGGGTGGAGAGAGAGTGTGTGTGTGTGTGTGTGTGTGTGTGTGTGTGTGTAGGGGTGTGTGTGTGTGTGTGTGTGTGTGTGTGTGTGTGTAGTGGTGTAAGTAGTGTCTACAAGCCCATCTAGTTGGAAATACAAATTATTCATAGTTTGCCACATATTATGGGGTATGTCTTCCCTAAATAATTGTTTAATTGATTTCATCTAATACATCTTTAATTTATCCTGTTAAAAACAATGGGTTTCAAAATGATGTAACATCAAATCCAGAATGATCAAAGGAATCATTTTGTTGCATTTGTAGTTTAACATTATTGACAAATCTACTCAAATGTTAGCTAACTTTTTATTTATTAAAATGGAATCCAATATGAAAATGAAATGAGCATGAACATTAAAGTTATATTGAACTTTTAATCAGCTAAGCAGGCCAAAAATTTTAAATGCTGGGCAAGGGCTGCCATGGAGATTTATGAAAGCAATGACAAAATAATTTCCCAGTAAATACAGTGCAGATGGGGGCAAATGGCAATCGGGTTGTCCTTCCACCTGGAAATAATAACAAGAGGCCAGTACATTGGTCTCACAGATTGTTTTCTGTAAATGAGATTCAGTTTGGTCTCAATGAACTCTTCTGAGAAGAAAACTTTGAATTTTATTAAGAGTACACAGAGTTAACAAATATATTTCCAAACAGTTGAGTATTAAACATTTTGAAGCTCATTATATCCCATATTGAACATTTTGCATGGACTCTTCACTGAGCAGTCAACTACTCATGACCCTCCTTCAAAATTAAGAAAGCAAAATCAAAGCAAATAAACCAATGGCCCCAAACCTGATATTTGAGTGTGTTGGTTTGCCTTTATTTTTATCTAGGACAATTCTGAGATCATGGCAAGGCACCTCTAACCAGCCAGGGGGCAGCCGGGCTCCAGGAAGCTGAGTTAGAGGTATGTACTGGTGAGGTCCACGGTACCGGACTCAGCATGCTGAGCTAAAAAAAATATTTTTTTCCTAATATGTCCAGTTTAAAAACTTGTCATTAAACACCAAAAATATTAAAGTCTAATTTATACCTAACGTTTGCATTGCTGCTGCAGAAAAGAACCCAACAGCCGCCTTGCCCATGCTTGGCTGGGTATGAGTGGGACACAGCCCAAAACAGGGATGGCATTAGTTCAGTCCATTAAAAACAGGAAGGAGTCAATTGGAAACAGAATTAGGTAGCGCAAATCTTCGTAGATTGTAATGATTCATCCCCCCCTTTTACCCAATAATGAAGATTAATAGATGAAAAATGAACCTTAATCAGGCCTACAAGGCCTACAGAATTCTTTGGACCCACTTTCTCAAAAACCAGTGGGTCTTGCTCGCTGGGCAAGGCAAATGTTACCATTACCAGTAAGCTTGTGATATGTATAAAACACACACACACACAGAGAAACTAGAGGGCATGTCAAACACATACGCAGAGAGCTTTCCGTGGGTAGTGTTTGACCCTCATCCCACCCAGCCAGTGCCAACCTCGGGAGCATGATGTCTGCTACTGGATAGAGCGTATATGTGTGTTTAATCAGTAATGTGAGCCAGAGACAACATTCTTAATCTTTAGAAATGCGATTTGTAATAATAGGTGTAGAAGGCTTCCTGATTCCCTGATTGCTCTCCGAACTAAGCCAACTGCAACATCTCAGATTTGGAGGAACACAATCCCTACAAAAGGTCACAGACAGTGGAGCGAGCAGCCCTGTAAAAACGGGGAAGAGAGAAATCCATAATAGCACAGTTGTACAGCTTCTAACTAGAAATTACTCAATATTATTGGTGTGCTACAAAATCGAACTTAAACACATGGATTTCGCTGAAACAGGACTCAAAAAAGATTATGGGGAGCTGTCAGCAGGCAAGGTATCGAGTGTACTTGTGAAGTATGTCATTCACATGAAGTGTCACCGTCACAGAAAAGATAGTAAAAAGGCATTCCATATCTGGTAGGGCATTCCATGGTCTGAGTTTAGCTGGTTGTCCAGGTATCTTCTTGTGTGGGGGCCACAGGTTGAGGTTTATCCATTTGCAACAAAGAAGTTCTGGGACAGCAAAGGGAAAGCATTCGCGCGCTCCCCCCGCTCCTCGGCCCCGGGAGAGGAAAGTCTGGGAAGGATAAATCACTCAACTGTGCGCAGGACGAGAAAGTCACACCACCTGTGAGGATCTGGCTATGTGGTCTTGCTCTTGTTGACTGGTTTGCCTCCGTTCATTATTGCTGACGCGCTTGTGCTTTTACTTGGCGTCACCCCAGTTTTCGGGACCGTTTCACCAACATCATGCAAAGATGGTTCTCGGTACATGGCAACTGGTGAAGGGAAGAGAGGAGGAAGAAAAGGAGACATTGCCTGGTTACATGCAAGAGTGGCCTCCTGTGCATGCAATGACCTCAGCAGCTGCCCCATTTTGTCCTCTCCCCCACGAAAACAATTCCATTGTGTGAGTGTGAGTGTGCGTGTGTGTGTTATCACTCTCAGGTTCTCTAGTTTATGGACTCAAAATATGTTCATGTGTTCACAGGAATTGTTATCCAGGAGGTTGGAGTGGGACTTATGGCCTCTTTCTGAAAGGCCTATAACACACACACACACACACACACACACACACACACACACACACACACGCCCCAAGCATTTAATCTTTGTTCTGAAAGGAAAAAATTCTGGTCTTCTTTCCATTGCACACTAATTCAACACTTGAACGTCTCATTTCAATTCTTCTTTTTGAACTGAAGTATTTACACCCTAGATCATTAAATGATTTTTCTCACAAGTGGCTCAAAAGCAGCATAATCACTCTAGTGTCAACTTCAAAGCTCCACAAAGCAATAATAAAGAACACCCTTTCTGAAGCCAGGGCCATCTACAGATCACTGTTTTGATTTTATTTCTTACACTCATGGAAAGAGACCCTTAAACAACTTAAGGCAACTGTGTGGCCTTTAAATTTTTTATGCCTCATTTTCTGATATATTATTAAAACTCTCATAACGGAGATATCATTCAGGCAGAAGTGGAGAATAGCAAGATAGCAACAGACAATATGCCTGAGGGAACTGTCTGAATGATATTTGGTGAGAAAATCACCATAGCTCATGAGACATTTTAGAAAATGAGTTCAGGGAGTCATGGGCAAAGGCTTTTAAGACTGTCTGACACTGAGGGGGAGGACTAGTTGAGTTAAAGCCATCTACCCTCCAAAACACAATAAGCTACCCTCCTGTTGTTTAGGTTAAAAAGGTTTGAGGTGTTTTTTAAAGAACCCCTGTGTTGAGTTAGGATAAAGGACCACAGCTGTCCTATATGTGCATAGAGGCAGAATTTTGCCATTTGCATCAATCCATCAGGGAATTTTCAGCCATTTATAGTTAAAAATGCAGATGGACATCGGGCCTCTATTAAATGACTTTGCAAGGTAGTAAAAGGAACTAATCTGTACCCTTGAGTTACATCCTAGTTTCTCTCTCCCCCGGCTAACTGAATTAGGAGATAGTAGCATCAAAGCATTGCCTTGCATTATTTCTTTAGTAAAGCTACAAGACATGAGTGCCCTATCAATAATAAATCAAGTACCCAACTTGTCCTGGCATTTCCAATAATATAATTTACAGCCTGTATCGGTTTTGAAATTTTAAAATTATTACCCTGTCGTGTAAAATATGTGATAACCTCTGTCATTATAGGGCCTGCCCGCTCAGTGGTTTTTAAGGGTGCGTCTGATTGCCAATTATTTGAAAATTCTACACAAAGGACTCTTTCTGTTCCTCACATATAAACGTACACACAACACTCAGAGACAACAGTTCAACATGTGACTGAACACCAGATAACATTATTATGTTACATCACTAGACTCTCATACTCTTCCTCTGGGCTTCAGAAAAATAACTGATTTCCACATTTTACCTCAGCTAAGTGACACAAAGGCCCTTCTGTTTTTCTTTGTAGCTATGCAGTTAAGAGGTTTTAGAAACTTAGTTTATTCCTGTCTATAGTTAAAACATGTAATTAGCGAAAAGAGACAAAATAAGGTGGCAAATAAACCAAGGTTTTTGTAGCACTATTATGGACTGCTTTTTTTCATTTGCGTTTGAAATATTGGCAAGTGTGGTGGAATTATATCAAAAGCTGCTTAAATGATACAGCCCCTATCACAGTTGTGTTATTTAGGAAGAACAGAGAAACCCCTAGCTTATTTTACTCTAATTTTCCTTAGGATCTACTATGTAATGAAAATCATTTACTCACATTTCACACTGAAATACAGCCTTTCATATAGGTAGGCCCTAGTGGCTAATTGTTTGTGTTTCAATTAATTGTTCCAGAGACAAATTTAATTAAGACAAAGAGGAAGTTAAAAATCATTGAAACTATGAAGACGATATTAACCAACATGGGTAGTTTGCAAATTTAGAGAAACAAAGTTTCTTGAACATTCACAGATAATGATAAATTGACTGTTGAGTTTCACAAGATCTTATTCCTATTTAAAGAATGTATTATAAAACTAATACGTATTTTCTCTTGGTGGCTAAGAAAATTGAACTAAGCTAGCTTAAAATATTTATTCAGTTATTATACATCTGATCTTCTGCAAAACAAGAGCAAACAAAAGTATTCAGGAAGCCTTTATGCAAGCATTGCTGCAATAGTAGAGAAGAGACCTCAATAGAAGGTCTGGGCTCTGTTCTGAACAGTGGCTATCAACCCAGGAACCGGGTGGAATCGGCCTGTGGAGGTAACACTGAGAGGAAACATCAGAGACAGGGATTTCTTACTAAAAGGATTCCTGCTGAAGACCGGTCAGGGTGATGGGACATCCAGGGCTGGGGAGAAGGATCTGCTGGGATGTTAAAGATGACCAGATCTGAAGTGGGAGAGTCTCTACACTGATCAGCAGGATCCTTTCTACGCCTGGGCAATGCAGGCTGGACATGTGGATACCAAGGTCACTGCCCAGAAGAGGAGTAGGAGCCTGAATGAGTTCAATGAGAGTCTTAGTCGGCAGGGCCAGTCAGAGTCTTAGTCAGCAGGGCGGGGAAGCCAGTTAAATTGTGGCATCACATTGGGACCAATGGGTCAGAGTTTGAAGTGAAAGGAGTGAATTCTTTTAAGTGTAGATACTATGAGCTCCTAAAATGCCAACGCAGATTTTCAAAGTTGGAATGAAAATACTGCCAAAGCTTCTTACCTGTTTTTAATTTTTAATAAGGTAAATACCAATGATTATAACCCACATAAAAAGACCCTTTAGGAGCCCTGCTTCAAAAAACTTTGAGACCAGTGTAAAACTCCATCACGGAGCACGCTCAGCCTGGCAGCCTCTTGCTGTGGCCTTGAGAGGGTCCGTGCTGCTGCTCACGTGTGTCCGGCGGGGCCTGCGCTTCTGGTTCCTTCTGTACCAAAAGGTGGCTTCGGTGACCTCAAGGGCTTCGACCACAGTGAGCTTTGCTTTTCTTTGTTGCTATTCTCATTTCTTTAGAAAGCACTTTTGAATAGCTTCAAAATTGATTTTTTGTGGTTTTCAACAAATGTTGTTACATAGATAAAAGTAAATGACCTTTCTGGCAGAATTGTTAATGAGAAAGGTGCAGATGTTCCTAATTAATTAATAGAATGTTTTAGCCTGTTTCTTGGGATCTGAACAAACTAAATGTGAAAGCTCTATTGTTTATAGGAGATGCAGATGAATTTTTAAAAATGTATGCAGTTTGGAAGGAGCTATGTGACAAAATCTTTAAGGGTCAAGTTACTGTTACTTTGGGTTTTTTTTTGTTAATTAAAATAATTCACAAATACATGATTACTTGTGCCCAAATTACAAAAATGGAGAAATACTTTTGATTCCATATGCAAAATTTATTTTTAATAGACTTATCATCATAAATTTAAAATATCATAACATATTTAAATATGTTTTTATTAATAAGTTAAAATTATCGAGGGGTTAGAATGGTTGTGGCAGTGAGGACTAGACGAAGTATCCCAGTGTATATCATCAATAGTAGATACACACACACACACACACACACACACACACACACACACACGCTGCTTGAAGGACACAGTGCTTCCTCCATCTCTCCCTTCTTCCTTCTCCCTTCCTTCTTTCCCTTGTGGTTCTAGGGATTGAACCCAGGGCCTCGCATATGCTAATCATGTACTCTACCACTGAATCACATCTCCAGCCCCAGAAAGCTTAAACAAACTATTTAAGTACATATTTGTGCAAGCACCACCCAGATCAAAATAAAGGACATTTCGAGCACAGGAGCAGAGGAAATGGGACTCTATGAAGGTTCCCTTTAGCCACAGCAGACTCATTAATGTAAAAACTAAAACATGTGCTAAGTCTGATAAGGACATTGCACACAAACACTCACCTTCCAATGGCTTGGGTAGAAAATGAGCTGCTGGTTTGGTTTTCTTTACTCTGTTCCCTTTCATAACTTGCCCTTCTTTATTTAATCCCAAAAACCAGGCTCTACCAGATTCTTGTTGTCTGTACAGCATGGATGAGTAGATTACATAATAGTTTTCAAAAACAGACTCTTTAAACTTGCATTCAGGGGTAAAAAGTTCCTGTTGAGAGAATAGAAAAAGAAAGTTAGAGGAAGGAACTGGATCTTCACAGTATTTTCTATTTAATCTCAGAAATTCATCCAACATAGTGAAAATGTCAGTCCTTTGGCAGAGATGGCTAGATATGGTTCTGAAGACAATAATTGTCTATTCATTCTTTTCAAAACAAAATGAACTGAGAAGAATCTGTTACTATTGGGAATATACATATGCAAAAGTATGGATGTCCTTTAACAAAAAATAGAAGACATAAGCAAACTAAATACTTTCACTAAAACAGAGTAGAGTTCAGCCAGACTGTAAGCAGACAGTGAACATTAAAGTACCATCATATAGTCACAATAAACAGAAATAAAACATATGTGTCAGATACCTTATAATTTGCTTTACGTATTTCCTTAGGAATAATGATGTGAGACTCTTAATAGTGGCTGGTTGTTATTTGGATCAGTAACACTGCAGGGTGATTCATTTTTTTCCCTATAAAATACCCAACTGAAACCTGGAAACAGAACCATGACAATCAGCAGGCACACAGTTTAGCTGCCAGAGATTCTGCTGTGTGACCACCTGGGGCCAGATGTCCGTTGGCTGATCACGGTCACAGGAGCTGGAAGCACCGAATTCCACTGAAACTCTAGAAGGTAAATATCAACAGCTGCCCTGAAAGAAAACCGGGCAGCATCTTTGGGAAGAGCAAAGTGTGTTAAGTACCGCTAAGGTCAATGCCATGATGCAGACTGATTGATATGCGGCAAAAAGCTTGCTAATTTTGAACTATCATTACTATCACAACTAGTCACCAGTGATTTTGATATACTTGTAAAAAATCTTATTTGGGAATGAATAATACTGAATATGAAGACATGCATATCCATAAAAATGTATAAAGTTTCAATCTACATGTATTTTGATGGACTCCTATTAAATATAATTTTAAACCTCCAACTTCCTATTACAAGTCATGGAAGACAGTTAAATAGCTTTTGCCACTGTTTTAAATAACCTCAACACTGCACTGTTTCACATGTACATGAAACACAAATGGAAAACAGCTTTATTTTCACTGACCCTTTTAATGAAATCACCGCACTCGAAAATAGACATAGGTTTTCATTTTACCTCAATCTATTCACCATTGTAGAAAATAACTTCTGTTTTTCTCTTTAAAAATACATTGTACGTGCATTCTGTAAGACCATTTAGGATCTAAAGAATAAAAATCTCTAAGGTCCATTTATGCTAACTCTAATAAAGAATGTACTATAATTGCAATAGGAAATTTCTTTCACTCTTTCCCACAGACTCACTCATCAGACGGTGTTTTTAGCAAGATGCAACTTATTTGGTGTGCTCCATAACTAACTGACGCACTGAGAGTAAGTAGTTTTCCAAGGGGAATGCATTTTGCTAATGGTAGGTGATTTTTCAAGACAAAGGTGACAGATAAATCTATCAATAGGATGAGATTCAAATAGCCAAAAGATAGGCTGACGTGATCATAACTTATGACATGCCAATTTGACTTAAGAACTTCCTAGTGGGTTAGTAAATTCTGGTGTACCTGGGGATAACTGACATGTAGACCAACAAACTGATGGGGAAGACCCAACAGAGACGAGGAGACCATCAACAGTAGGCTTGTAGCCTGGACAAAATGAAAAGGGAAGGAATGAACTAATGGAACTAATGAAAGTTGAGTCCACTGTTTATCTGGTGTCATAAGGGATAAATATATTTTCAGTGCGCAAGTGAAGGCAATGGACCAGCTGAACACCGGAGCCTGAGCTCCTGTGT
The DNA here is from genome assembly GCA_004026905.1 of Hystrix cristata. Taxonomy (NCBI): domain Eukaryota; kingdom Metazoa; phylum Chordata; class Mammalia; order Rodentia; family Hystricidae; genus Hystrix; species Hystrix cristata. Next base: position 24,213 of record PVJO010016520.1, read on the forward strand.
CAGTCCTGGTCCTGCTCCTCACCAGCAGTGTTTACTTGGGGAGGTTGCTTAGTTTCTCTGGGATTTAGCGTCCTCATTTCTAAAATGAGGACACAAATTATAGGCTAATAAGAGTTGGGAGGATTGACTGAATACATGTTAGAAGAGCACTTGGCAAATGGTAAACACTCAATTATTCTAAAATAGATCCTCTGCCATTTACAATAAAAAATGCACAGTGTATCAGGCCTTTTGATTCTATCAAGATTTCAGCAAATCATTAGCTAATGAGCACAGTATTACACTAAGTATTGGGCTGAGTACCAGATGTACCAAAAGAATAAGACTGGTCATTCACTTCATAAGAAAGGACAGTGTTATGGTAGGCTGACGTGTAAAGTGCCAGAGGAATGAAAGGAGTAATGGTATTGCCACAGAGGAGCGATAGGGAGTGTCATAGTCTGTTTGCAGAACTTGGTTTGCATGGTGCTACCTGCATTGTGGAGCAGCAGTGGAGAGTGGTGTGGATGGGAAGCCAGGATGGAGAGATGTAATACTCTGCCCTGCACGTCAATGAACAAGTGCTACCTCTGGTAAATGAAAGAAAGACAGGTAGCATTCTTAAATGAGCAAGGAAATAATTACATGACCTGATTAGAATTTTATAAGCACAAACCTTTTGTCAGTGTGCAGGACAGTTTTGAGAAGTTAGCAACATTTTCGTAGTATTGTGATAACTCTCAGTATCCTGCAAAATGGACTAAAAAGCATATTTTGTAAAATATGCATATGTGTGTTTTCAGGGTAATTGTTAGTATTAACATAAATACACAGAGAAGCAAGAGTGCAAAGAGTGCAAAGCAAGGGAGAAATATTTCCGGAATAACCGCACACTATTAAATGGAGCGCTGAAGTTCCTGGTAGCCAGAACAAAATGAGGAAAATGACATATTACACAACTAATCAAAAAAGAAAATCTTTTCAGGTGGAACTTGAAATACTTGCAATTCCAGAGATCTTCCCAGACTACGTGCACATCAAGGGCCACAAACCCAGCTGACTAAGATGCAGCTGGCAAGCCAGCAGGCCCACACGCTGTGAGGCTAAGTGGCTCCCGACTAGGGCTCGGTCTTGGGGAGACAAAGAGAGTAATAAGAGTAACGGTAAAGGAGCACTTGGTTCACGTGTGAAAATGAAAACCCTCAAAATACAGTAGATCCTATTTTTCAAAGTAAGAAATACCAGTTCTTACATAAAATTGCCTTTTAGTGGTGGCAACTCTGTAATATTAAGTGGGCCCAGGGGCCGAGTGGACCAAGAGGCTGTGATGGAAACTATGAGCTTCCAATTGGAGACCCAGGGTGGAGAATGGCTACAAAAGGACTAAGAACAAAGGAACCCAGGTTGCTCATCAATTGCATCTAGTTTATGGTTCTTACACACTTACCTAATATAACGATTGTGACAGTGAAACACTAAAAATGGCAGTTATAACATAAAAAGGCTTATTTAACTTTAGGCTTGCATATAAACTCTTTGAAGCTGCCAAAATGTGACAGATAAGGAATTTGATGTGTCTTTTTCTCCTCCTTCCATCGGGTATTTAGAACCAGCACCATGATCGCAACAAAAACCAACAGCAGTTAAGGTGCAGCAAAAGCTTAAGTATTAATTTGCACCAATGCCAAACTAAATCATCAAACCAGGGAATAGAAAATCTCAACAATTAAAATAGAAATTCCGTATCTGCTTTGATGTTGTGGTTGTTTTCGAAACGAAAGCACCATCTGTGGTGTACTTATTATCTTCACAGTAGCAGCAGAATTCCTCTTCTCAGGGAAAAGTCTTTGCTTAGGAAAACACCCTGGCGGGTCATTTGCATGGACTAAGATACGGAGGAGAGAGGGGTGCAGGGAAGAGAGAGTCCCGCGGTCCTTAATTCCTAAGGAGTGAATCAGCCATCCACCGAGATGATTCGGCAGAATGGCAGCCTCAGCACAGGAACTGACCTTGAGGGTCTAACACCCAGCGGTGAGGCAAACCGTAGCCCTTGGGCCCAAAACAGCTCCCACCTGTTTGGGTAAGGGAAGTTTTACCGGAAAACAGGCTCTTCCCACACGTCACGTATTGTCCATGTCTGCATTCATGCTACAAAGCTCAGAAACAGGTAATTGCTAGAGATCATATGACCCATAAAGTTGAAGATATGCATTATGTAGTCCTTTGCTAAAAAAGTTTTCCAACCCTGATGTAAGATAAATTTTGAGGATTTTCCAAGCTAGGTAATTGGAAGAGGGGTTAATCCAATATCAAAGTCCTAAGAAGCTAAGTGTTCCAAAGTTGAACTTAGATTGTGCGTGTTTTCATGTGCATATTTCCAAATACATGTGATTACCAGCATTCGATCTTTGGAAAAGCCTTTAGGTTGTCTTATGAGCTGGGTTTCCATTGAGAATACTGGTGAGAACTGTGACTCAATGAACATTTTGTTTTGTTTGTATCTCCAAGCTTCCCTAGCAGCAGCATTTCAAGGGGAGAATGTAAAAAGAACTCTGCTAAATTTTCAGTGTTTGTTAGCTACAAGGAAATTCCCAAATAGATTACAAAGAACGGGAAAGTGATACTAGATACACAGCAGCAAACAGCACGTAATAAATGCAGGATAAATGCTTACCGTTAAGTTTTTACTAAGTGCTATATTCCATGTCTTCACCAAACCTAGTCCCCTCCCATAACTGCCCTGTAATGATGATGAGGCTCTAGTTCTCAGTAGGAGTTTCCTCCTAAGGGTTCAACTCAGAGGAATGGAAAGACTCAGATTCTGAATTTATACTTGGAAAATGATTTTAAAATCACAAAAGTATTTTAAAAGTATCAAATGAGAGAATAGAGGTGAAAAATAATTTGAAAAGTATAAATTGAGTTTTAAACTGTATATCTATCTATATGTATAAACTCTAAGAAAAAGGTTGCTAATGATTCTCACCAGGTGTCCCTTGATTAGGCACTTGAGGTGGGAATCCTAATTATCTATTTCATCTGAATTCTCAGTTCTTTCTCTCCTTTTCTACATTTTGGAGGTGTGGACCACTGAAAATTAACCCGAGGCAGCAGAGATTTGTTCCAATTGCCTTCATCTTCTAGTTTTATAATCTATTATATCTTTTAGTGATATTATTCTGAAACTACCCAGTTTTTAAGAAAGAAATGCAGAGTGCTACTTATAAAGGAAAGAATTTCTGAACGTTTAGCAAGATTAGAGAGTCATGAAGTTTGAAACAGGAAATATTTACAGTTAATACTCAAAATAGACATTTAAATTGACTAAAGCATTTCATGCATCTGAAATTATATATAATCAAAAATTTATAATACTGGGCTATGACTAATGCCTATAGGGACAATTAGTACATTGTTTATGTTCTTTAAACAAATGTACAATTATATATGCGTTTAAGAGATAGCTTTGATTTGATAATAGGCCTCGCTGAAATTAAGTATATTCTCACCAACACAGCAGTCTCCACAAATACTGATAGGGCCAAATGCTGTTACATATGTAGTTTCCAAGGAAACAAAATTGCAAATGAAAGCATTTTTTGTCAGTACCAATGTTACTCAACATTTAGAAATTAACACACTTTCAATATAGCAAATGATTTATTAAATTATTTAAGATATTTTAATTTTTGGCTTATTACATGTGTACATTTTGTTATTTATTTGCTTAATAATTATTTGATTTAATCTTTCATTTATTTAACATAAATCTGTATTATACATTGAAATACACACACACATGCCATCCTTAAATACACATAAGGATATCTATTTTTTGTATACTTAAAATGTGTTATTTGTCATTCAGCAGCAATGCAGAACCCCAGGTCCCCCATCGGCCTGTGTTCTCATTACCACGCACAGCAGATTAATAAATGGCCACCACATTTTGAGAAATTTCAGTCAAATTGACATCATTCACGAGCTTGCTATCCACTTCTTAACATCAATACCAAATTTATGAGGCAAGAAAATGGAAATAATAATCTGAAGAATTTACAGCACCTCTTTAAGTGAGATATATTGAATTTATAAATAAAAATATATCCCAATTTGTTCTATAATGTTAAATCTGCTTCTCCAGAATATGCATATGTATAAATTCCTAAAATTATAATTCTTGTAACATGAACAGATGGTAGCAGTGCTATAAATATTAGGAAAATTTTATAAATTAAATATTATAAATTTAAAAAGTATTGAGACAACCACATATCATCATCACACATTTGACAGGATTCAATGGCGACTGCTCTAACATTAACAATAATAACTTTAATAACTACAGTTAACACTTAACATATGCATACTTTTATATCATGTGTTGTTCTAAACACTATACATAATCAACTGATTTAATCCTCACTGTAATCCTGTGGGATGGGTGCTGTTATTAGCACCATTTTAGAAATGAAGAAACTGAGACAGACAGGAGATTTAAGGAATTTGCCTAAGTACACTTTTTTAACCAAGATAAATATAATTATTTAACTGTTCTCCTGATTATATTACTCATTGAGAGGACTTGGTTTTTTTAAGAAATGTGATCAATTGCAAAATGAGTGCCAGCCGTTCACCTGCCCTGTTCCAAACCAATGATCATTGGCTTGCAATCTGCAAAGTCCTCTCCCTGTAAGCCAAGGTGGAGAACACATGGGCTTGACAAAAGCCATGCCACGGGCTGTGCCCTCTCCAGCACATTCCTGTCCGGAGAGTACGTTGAGTCTGGCCGGGCTGGAACAAGGCCACCTGGCGCTAGTCAGAGCTCCATTCCCAGACAAATCCTGGCACAGTCTGGAGCCACCCAACCAGTTGACTCACAAACAGTGAGTTTAACTTTAATAACTACAGTTAACACTTAAAGTTGAGTGCACAAACAGTATACACTATGTGCCTGGCTTTGTGATTGTTGTTACCTATTGTTATTAAGACAATTGGTAATTGATACCGATAATTACTAATCCAATTACTCATGGAACTAAACATAGCGTGTATCAGTTGTATGGTCAGTCTTTATCTATAACTGCATATGATAAAGGTAGATGGAAAACATTAATGATCCATGCTATCTCACTGACCAAAGTGATCCCTCCCTTTGAAGAAACAAATATGATTGTGAGAAGAAAACAAAACAAAGGACAAAAGTATACTCTGAAAATAATTTTTTTAAATTTGACAAGAAATACGTGAGCATGAAAATTAATCTCTACCCCCTTTTATTCAACCTGTACACACCTTTGTATGCCCACTGACCAAAGAAACAAATAAAACTGAAATTGTCTTGGTTTCTATCTACTGACCTAACTACTCCCCTAAAAAACACAAATGTTGCCACAAGTCCCCCAGGGAAGGGCAGGGCCAGAAAGGGATGAGGAGTCACAGTGGGTGACATTGTGGGTAAAAACCAAGCTCCTAGACCCAATGTGTTTGGTCTTAACTCCTATACTTCATATAAGCAGAAGATACACAAATCCTATAGGACTTTGCCTGAAAGGAAAACATAAAATCTACAGCACTTCATGTAAGAGGAATCAAACTGAATATATGCAACAAAACCAAGAAAAAGTGCCACCATGAGTTTTAATATTTTTTTCTGGATCAAAGCCACCAAGTAGCAGATATACACAGAGACACGTGAACTGTTTCTTTGAATATACTCAGAGGTATAGAAGTTCCATCTCGGGGCTGGGGACTTAGCTCAGTGGCAGAGCGCTTGCCTAGCAAGCACAAGGCCCTGAGTTCGACCCCCAGCACAAAAGAAAAAAGAGAAAAACAAAGTGCCATCTCTAGGTCAGACTGTAAGCCTTGCTTCAGCCACCATTTTAAGGACTTTTGATCCAGTTAGTGATTTTTACACTTGTTATAAAGTAAATACAGCATTGATTCATACGTATATAATGGCAATATCAATGAGCATTTGAAAATTTTTTTAAATGGAGCTATTCTGTTTGAAAGAAAAATAAATAAGAATACACAGTCTCCATGTTAGTAATACCTAAAGTGTGATCCGTGGAACTGTGCCTGTCTGAAACTGTATTTCCCGCCTGTAACTAAAGAAGTTTAGAAACTGAGTGACAACACGGCAGTGTCTCTAGTAGTTTAACTGAATGCTTTTTTGTTTGTTTAATCTGCTAAATACAAAAATAAAAATATCGGGGCTTACATTTTATATTTTTAAAATGTTTCTAGTACTTGAGTTATATTGCATTTTATGCAATCTTCTGGCAAAAAAAATGGGAAATTAAAAAAAATATTGGCCTTCACCATAGATAAGTCTGAAGAACAGTGCTGTATTAGACACAAATTTAAGTTGGGAATATACATCCGATTAAAGGAAAGCAAAAGTGACTTCATGATGATTAACATTTATGTATTCATCAGTACAAGCCAGTCACAATGCTTATTGTTTGACATAAACTTACACTGCCTTCCTTTGAACAGACTGTGACACTAAGGCTGAGAGTCCTGACGACAGTCTGTTGGGCTAGGGAGTGTGGGGCACGATTTTGGTCCCACCCTGTCCGAATCTAATGGCCAGGCTCTAAGTTGCTGAGTGTTCCTTTTCTCCTCACTGAGGCCCTAAATGGAGATCAGAGAGATGAATACAGCTGTACAACGGCAGGTGAACCACAAGGGACAGAAAAAGATTACCGCATCCACTTGGATGAATGATTTCAAAACTTAATCAGTCTCACTTTTATTTTTCAACAATCTTTCATTTTTTTTACCTAATATCACATGAGTGTTAATTTGGAACAAGATTTGACCCAGTGTGATGATCTACTTGGTCTAGATTTGTCAGACTTTGTACCAAAAATAGAAGAAAGACCTAAGAAGAGGTACAGTTCAAGAAAAGAGAGTGTAAAGGGGTTTCAAGACATTCGGGGGGAAGTATAACCACAACTCGTGTTGCTGGCCTGCAGTGGTCACTGTACTACTGGAGGCTGGTGGCAGTGACTGTGGGAGGCCGGGCGAGTGGGTGCAGCTGAGATACTCATATACGGGGACAAGAGCTGAGGAGAATATTCAACTCTTCACTGTCCAAGCAGACAGAAACTCTGCCCCATTTTTAATTCATTGCAATAAAATATTTTGTTAAACAAAACAAGAATAGATTTTGGTGCATTAAAATTGTCTTAGCTCCTCTAACGAGGATATATTCATTTTGTATCTTGCCATGTCCTACCAAAACCTACTTTCCTTGCTTTGTTTACTTTTAACATGTTTTATCTTTTTTTCCTCAGTGCATTCTTTCTTGAATAATTTAAGACAAAATGACCCTTTTTTGAGAATGTAAAAATGACACATTTTGGAAATAGGTCACAAATCTGCAGCTTTTATTCTGTTAGATTCTATGAATGAATATGTATAGTGGCTTCTTGATACCCATTGTTAATTGGTTCTCAGATATACAATAAGTATCAAAAATGGAAAGTTTATGGTAGACAGGGTAGCAGGTCACAAGGCAATAGACACACCGAGTTATGGCCTGCACATGAAGATGAAAAGCACCCAATACGAAATTTTAGAAGTTTTGAAGCAGTCGAGTACCAAGGTATGACTGTACTTGTATTCCTAAAGGCCTTTCTCCTCTGAGGTCTCTGAGTTATATTTTAATACTATTTTTTCAACTTTACATACTTCTCTCATTAGACCTATGTGGATCTATGTGTACCTGTAAGTTTTTTCTACTTTTCTCTCAACCCTATTTAAAATCACATCAGTCCATAAAACTTTATTGTATGAAGCATACGTGTTTTGGATTTTTCTTAAGAAGTACATACACATCAAAACCACTTACATGAAAAAGTAAATGACAAAGCAAAATAAAAGGACCAAAAGTATCTGCATTAGAAGTACAAACTTCTATAGAAAAACAAAGGAACTATAATGATTTCTAAGGAAAATAATGATTTCTAATTGAGATGTATGATTTTCAAAAACTACTCACATATGTTTTATTTGAGGCAATAATCATGTTAAAATGCTTTAGTCTCCATGTCACAGATGATGAGTTGTACCTCAGAGGGCACAGTGCACGAAGCAATGGACTAAGACGCTTTTATATGTACCATTCTGCTCCTTACTGTATATCTATTAACGATGACGATGTTGAAAGGGTTTTAATGTCTTCCCAAGTATCAAGTGAGTCATCCTACTGGATTAAGAGAGAACAAAGTTTCTGAGAGGAATCACGGACCCTGACTGTGTGGGATACCGAGGCGGGCCACACCGTCCTGAAATGAAGCCCTGAGGATTCTTTGCTCTTGATTTTGCTTTGTTAGCTAGGAACACCCTGGTTATGATTCCCAGACTCCTCAATAATTCCAAAGGTTAACACAAAAGGACAAACACCAAACGCTGAAGAGAGCGAGCGCCCGGACAAGTAAGAAGAGGGTTGACACCTTCCAGGCCGAAGGAACAACTAAGAGGAGAATGTTGACTTCTGGGCTGACTAACTCCAAGCAGAAGACGCTAAAGCCCATTTCAGTTCACTTAGCTGTAGATTTAATTCTAAATTAATACTGAATTATTTTCATTACTGAATTATTAGAAATTTTATAAGAATGAAAAAACTATATTGTCTTATTTTCAGGTTGTTGACTGACAGTGTGAGACTATAAAGTGAGAAGAATCATAATTAGCATTTTAAAAAATATCTATCATTATAAATTCTAAAAGTTTAATCCTAGCTATTAGAAAATAAATTGGAAAGTTTGAGTAATCTGAACACATGAAAACATGTTTTCATTCATTCTCTAATTAACGATATCTAAAATTCATGCACTCATTTATCCAATAAATGTCGAGTGAACTTCTAGCATCGCCAGTCACCATTCTTAACTTTGAGATGCAACATGAGCTTGAACTGATACAGCCTGTCCTTTCTTCGTGAACACAGGCTGGTAGCAGAGACGAAAGTTTATATTAGTGATTGTATCATTTCAAAATAAGCTAAGTTGTTCCAAGAAAAGAATGATTTTTACTAGAACACAAAAACAAACGATCTAGCCTGGGTTGGTAACAAAAACACTGAACTGAGATGAAACTTGAAACACAAGCATGCATTAACTAGGGTAAGAGAAAGATGAAGAACATTCCTGTAAAAGGTGACAGGCCTTGAAACAGGGGAAGAAAACAGTGCAACTAGAATGTGGAATGTGAAGGTGGGAGTTGGACTTTGAGCGGTAGGCAGGAGCCAAAGTGGTCTTGTGAAAAGGTTTTGGTCTTTCCCCAAAAGCAATGCGAAGGCATGAAAAATTTTTAAGTGGAAACATGTCCCAATCAGGTACAAATCTGGAAAGATGATGCTTGCCGAAATGTGAAGAACAGAAGAAGAAGGAAGCTGGACTGTATTTAAGAATTCCGCTTTGTCTACTGCAACACCAGGCAAGAGAGGGTACTGTGTAGGCAAAGGCACTGGCAGTAGAGATAAGGAGAAATGCTGGGCTGGAGAAATACTTGGGAGGTCAGACAGTCGGGACTGCAGGATTGTACCAGGCAGCTAAGCGGGACAGAGAGCTGAGTGCAGCATGCGGGGTCCTTGCTTGTGGAACTGGACGATATCTGGGATGTGTTTGCTGCTGTTTCTCAAAGGTCAAATACTATGGCCATGTGTTCTTGGACCAAGTAAAGCTTAAGCACGCAATATAAATGTACCTGCTGTTTTCTGTCCTGTTATGAAATACTATTTAAAATATCTGCACAATAATTTTCCACCTTGTTTATATTTAAATTTTTCCTTAAGAAGTCTATTTTTCATTATTTTTTTTTAAATTCCAGATCACTTTTTAAAACTTATGCATTCCCAAAATAAAGATATATCACAGTTGAGGAAATATTATTAGCTTCAAAATAAGTACAGTTGAAATAGAAGAATTGGGGTTTGGGAGAGTTGTTCTTTAAATTCTATTTTTATGATTTTATTCAAAGAAAAAATCCTGCTGAGTAAACAAAGCAGTTCCCAGGCAACACCTAAAATATAAGACTATGATGGCTGTTGCAGACTTCTGAGCTGAGGGTAGAAAAATTTGCAAAAGTGTTTTTTCGTAAGCCTTACTATGGTAGGGAACTATTAGCTTACTTATAGCAAGCAGTAAGTATAAACATAAACCTTATTACAGCAGGAAACAATTCTATCCCAATCAATGAATCAGTAATACACATAAGAATAACCTCAAAATTGCCAAAGGAGGCAAATTTTGTGGATTGTTTAAAATAATATGTAAGTTGGGGGGGCTGGGGATTTAGCTCAGTGATTAGAGTGCTTGCCTTGCAAGCACAAGGGCCTGAGTTCGATCCCCGGTACCACAAAAAAAAAAAAATCAAAAATAATATGTAAGTTGATTATTTTTACTGGTATAAAGGACAAAAAGTTAGAGATAAGCTCCCGAAATACTTAGTTCTTTAATTGCTGCGATTTAACCATCACTCGGGAATATATTTAACCCTTTAAAAAGGTGATTGTTATTTTCACATCTTATTATGGTAGAAAAGAATTCTTTCAGTGCATTCTACCACCTTTCATTCATGTATACACTGTGATCCTACACTTGTCCTTTTAAATGTCTAAATGGAGTTGAGTAAAACTTTTGGATCTGGTTTCATAGATTCGTTCTTTCATTCACTTAATGTATCCAATTTGCTTTTGGAACTAAAAAGGCCAACTAATAGGCTGGCCCTTTGTGTAGGAGAATTGAAGATATGTTTGCAAGTATTAGCACACCTGGTCCTTGGGGAATCAAGTGGTCCCTGAGGAGCTACACTTGCAAAGATAATAAAATTGGGCAAAGGAAGACAACTACACTGATCAAGGAGGCAGGAAGTGGCTGGAATTGAAGATTAATAAGTATAAATGTTGTTTCACTGAAGTCATCTAAGAGAGGAGAAACAAGAAAGCCATAGATGAAAATCCAGTTTCTGACCGACCCCAAGAGAGTACGGGCATTGGGGCCAGGCAGCAGAATGCCTCCAGAAGGGAAAGTTCACGGCACCTTGTTCGTTTTTTCATCAGTTCCTTTAGTGAAGATATTCTGGAAATTTTATGGTGAAAAATACCTAATATCTAAAAAAAAGATGAACAATTTAGGAAGGAAGACTTGGGTTTTCCTCCCACGCTGGCATTTTACCACAACAGTTTTGGAAAAGTCACTTTACTTCCCAAACTTAATACATGTGCTCATGGAATTTTGAATGAGTCTCTTTGGTTGCCCTGTTGCGACCACCTCAGGTCCTGAATCACTTTAGAACATTCACCTTTTGTGGTCATTTTGACTCTCAGGAGGAGTCAGAAGTCACATGGTGTGAGATCTGGTGAATAAGGTGGATGAAGACACATCATAATGCTTTTACAACCTGCTTTTCTATCAGATGGCCCTTGGTCACATCTTATAAAGACACCCAGGAAAGGGGACTTCCAGAACTGCTTCAGAAACTGGCAAGAACGATGGGACAAGTTCCTGTGAAGTGAAGGTGAGTATTTTGAAGGGAATTGATGGAAATGTGTAATAATATTTTACTTAAACATTGACTGTATATTTTGATCACAGCTCATAATTTTCATTAGGGTTCACTCTAGATGTTGTACACTCTGTGGTTTTGCTCTGTTGTACAATATATATCCACCATTACAGTCCCATACCAAATTCTACTGCCCAGATATCCACTGTGCTCCACCTACCTTTCTAACCTACGGGCCAACACTGATCTTTTTACTGTCTCTGAAATTCTGCATTTTCCAGGAGGCCATGTAGGTTCAATCAGTCCATCTGCCGCTTCAGCCTGGACTCTTTCACTAAGTGATATATATGTAACTTTGTGCCATCTATTCTCATGGCTTGATGGCTCATTAGTCAACATCTTTTTATTTGTAGAAGGTTTGTAGGAAGTTATGAAGGAAGATAGGTTTGATTGGATCTTGAAGAACGAAGCTTCTACGGAGAGGGCAGCAGAGTGTATTGTAGGTTTGCTTTACAGTGAGAACCCAAGTATGAGCCCATATTTAGGGGAACAGTTAGACACAGTTTAGGTGAGTATTCACAAGACTGGAGGCAAAGGCACAGCGGAAAAGGAGGTGGGGCCTGGACTGATTGACTGAGAGTGTCCTACAAAGAAAGCTCAATGAAGAAAGAACAAACTCATTAGGTGGGAAAGTGCAAGATACAAAGGAAGAAAATGAGGTCACAGTATAGTGCACGGTATTTCATTGCTATAGAAACAAATGTCCTGCAATTAAAAATGTTCCTCACTTCTCACTGGTCTCCTCTGAGGCCGGCTCTCTATGTGAGCACTTTGGATTCTCTGTCTGAAAACTCTCTTTAGAATCTCGAGCAGACTATTCAAATGACTTCCGGCCCTTAGAGAAGAAAGTGAAAATGGATGTGCAGCAGCCTCACTGACCAAGGTGACCCATGCAGCGGTTTGCTGGCCTAATAAATATCTGGAAGCTCATGGCCACCACTTTGAGGACCTCTTGTAATTGCAGAGGCCAAAGTTAACTGGTATTAATCTCATGATGTCTCAATAAATTTAGTATTAAAATATTTATACTAGTTTTTCTTTTCCTGAAATGTGTATACTTTTTTGTTTTTGGCAGACTCCATATAAGGCATATGGAGACAAAAACCAGTGCCCCAAGTGGCCAGACAACACTGAGTCTGTTCATCTGCCTAGATAGACCATCTTTATTTTTAGAAATTACTCAAACTCAGTGGTACCACTTCAGTGGTACTTTCCCAAGAAGAATGCTAGTACTCATGGACTGTTGTGTATAATTTAAAAATATTCATATACACCAAGAAAGTCCAGCTAAGCACAGTTGCTCTAAGTAGATGAGGCAAATGAGTTTTCCTTCTCTTGCTTCCTTTGAGGAAGAAGAAAATTTTTATGGCACCTCATTGTGCCATATACAGTGGGTTCTTCGCATATGTGTCGGGGTTAAGAGGCATATTTAACTTCCCGTCAATGTAAATACATATAATGAGGACTTCCAGTTTACCAAATGTTGTATCTGAGAATCTTTCTTACTTTCAGAAGCAGAATTCGGCTTCACAATGACATTTAAAATACAGTCCAACTAAGAACTTCCTATCAGGTTAAAGGAAATAAAATCAAAGAATAAAGAAAAGACTGTGGAAGGTTGAGAAACCATCAGAGATGAATACTGAAGCTGGTATCTGCTGAGGATAGAATGTTTGTGTCCCTCCAAAATGTATACATTGAAACCTAATCCACAATGTGAGCTTATGTAGAGGTGTAGCCTTTGGGAGGGGATTAAACAAGGAAGACGAAACCCTCCTGAACAGGATGTGTCCCCAGGAGAGGCCAAGGAGATCTACATTCCATGGGGTCACCACAAGAAGCCGGTGTCACTGAGCAGGAAATAGGGGGCCATCTTGGGATTGGCAAGGGCTGGAGATGAGAAATCCAAGTGGAGGGCTCAATGAAGGAGACAAGATGGCCCTTCCATGGAGGGCATTTCACAAATGGAATCAGAGAAGCTTAGTGAGAAACAGACCAGTTTGGGTCTCGGTAACCTGTATCACCTGAAAAGGGGACACAGAAGGAAGAAGTTGGCAAGAGGATGAATAAGTGATATTTGAGAAGCAAGTTGAATTCTGATTGGGTACCACAGTTTCAGTTAATGAGGCAATGACCATGTTTGTGATGAAATTTCTTATTAACTTTAATGCTCCTACCTTACAATAACTCTAACCTAGGCCAGTCATTTTGTATGAGAGACAGAATGAATATTCTATGCTTTTTTAGTGAGACAACAGATAGGTCACTAATAGGGAAGGTGTTTGTATGGTAGAACTGAAGTACGACATGGATCAGCAAGGTCATTATTGGTCATATGAGGTGAACATTTTGAATGTGAAATTAACTTTTGAGAGGCTTATAAAGAATTGAACTTATGAGGAACAATGACAAGGCCTTTTTTCTATTTTTTCAATGGTCACCAATTTATTCTTATATTTGACAAATATTTGTGCCTTCTTTGGGTAATTCTCTTCCGGGTTGCTAAAGGTGGGAAAATCTGTTAAGGTAACAACCCTGGCCACTCAGAGTTCCACGTTTGTATTAGTAAAGGGTATCACTGATTTATCAGACCTGCACATCACAACACAGTTCTTCCCACACCATGATGAAGACCTGGCGTGAGAGTCTAGAGGAGAGAGTAGCTATTTCTGCCCAGGAAAAGAGGAGAGGATTTGTAAATATGACGCTATGCAGCTATGTCTTGAATGGTGAATAGGAAGAGGAAAGAAAATGGGGCTCCTTTTGGAAAGGGGAGAGGTGTGTTCTGAAAAATCACAGGAGGTTCTCCGAGATGGGAGTCTTGGGCAGGTATAGTGGAAGCAAGGACCCACATGGTCAACTGAAGATGGAAGACAGAAGCCCACACTGGCCAGACTAGGCCCTTCTAAAAGTGAAGAGGAACCCCAAAAAGGCTTAAGCAAAGAGAGGACACGATAAGACTTGCATTTTGAAAGGTAACTGATCATATGACCCAGCTATTTTGCTCCCACGTAGTGCTCCAAATGAGTCAAAAACTTAGAGCCACATAATAACCTGCACATGACTGTTTATAATGATTTGGCTATTTGGTTCATTGCTGCCACCTCTTGGGAAAACCCAAAATGACCTGTAGTGGGTAGATGCATCAACAGCAATGACAACAACATCAAATTCAGACAGTAAAATATTATTCAGTGATAAAAAGAAACTACAAAGACAAAAAAAAGGAAATTTAAATGAATATTACTAAATGAAAGTAGTCTGACAAGGTAACCTGATTCCTATAATACGATATTCTTGGAAAACTGTGAAGACAGTGAAACCACCAGTGGCTGAGGGGGGTGCGTGGGGGTCGGAGGTTGAGGATGAGTAGATGGAGCTCAGGGAATTATTGGGCTGTGGTGGATATGGGAATTGTGGACACATGTGATTATGCACTTGTCCCAGCCTACAGAATGTTCAACAACAATAGTGAGCTCTAGTGTAGACCATGGACTTTAGTCAATAGTGTATCGATACTGACTCATACATAAACTGTAAATTTGTCCCACATTAATGTAAGGTACTAATAACGGGACAAACTGATATGGTGGGTGGGGGTAGGGTAGTGACGAAGTGGCATACAGCAATTCTTTACTTTTTGCTCAAGTTTTCTGTAAAACTAACACTGATTTTTTTAAAAGTTTACTCATTTACATTTTTTTAAAGGATGATTCAGAAAGGAGGAAAATTTTGGTCAGGAGGTAAGGATGTTGCAGGCTGTTCGGGATCCCCATTAATGTCTTAAAAAACTGCTCAGTAGAAATTCTCTGCAGTTCTTCATCAAGGAAAAAGATAAAAGGTGACGGGGAGAGAGAAAGTTGAAGCAAAAAAGAATTGTGATGTATTATGTACATAAACCAACTTTCCAAAATGAATGTAATCATTATGTATTGTACACATATCCTAATAAGAAAATATTGAAAATACACATGATGAGTGTTAAAGTAAAAACTATTACAGTAAAAGGCACATTGGCAATAGTCCCCCTCAAAATACTCCCCCTTTCTGTGAACACACTTATCCCATTGTTCTTGGTACTTTCTGAAGCAGTTCTAGAAGTCACCTTTCCTGAGGGTCTTTATGAGGTCTGATAAAAAATATGGTGAATGCTGCTGCCCACTGCCACCCAATGGAAAGCCAGTCTCATATGAATATCATGTGTGTTCTGATCCTCTTTATTCACAGGATCTGACACCATGAGACTTCTTGCTCTTCCCCAAAGTCAAAATGACCATGAAAAGTAAATGTTTTGAATCAATTCAGGACATTAAGGCAGCCACAACAGTACAACTAAGACACTCGTGAAAGAGGACTTCCAGAGCCGCTTCAGAAGGTGGAAAGAATAATGGAATAAGTGTGTTTGAAAGTGGAATCACAATGTGTCTTTTACTGTAAAACGTTTTTGAAATTTATTTATTTATTTATTTATTTATTTATTTATTTATTTATTTATTTTTTGGTGGTGCCGGGGATCGAACTCAGGGCCTTGTGCTTGCAAGGAAGGTTTTTTGTTTTTTGGTTTTTTTTAATCACATCACATATATATTAATAGTTCAAAAGAAAAATATTTTAAAGTCAAGATTGGTGAAGCCAAAGTGGAACTTCTAGATCATGGGCGATCAAATCACAGCCCTCAGGCCAGATGCAACCTGTCATCTATTTATGTAAGTGATGTTTCATTGGAACACAGCTAAGCTCATTCATTTGCATGTTGCCTAGGACTGATTTCATTTGCACTGCTGTTGAGTAGTAGCAACAGTGACCATGGGAACCATAAACCTAAACCATTAATCTCACCTGCAACAGAAAAAAATCGCTGACCTGGCCCTTGCTCTTGATTCTTTATTGGGATTGGCTAAGCCTAACATTATGGAATTCCTTCATTTAAAAGTAAATCATATCGAAATATGGAAACCTTCTCTGGAAAAATAAATAAACAAAGAAACTCTATTCTTGGTCAAATTCCTGTGAAAGTATCTGATAATTGGGAATTTGATTCTGGAAATTTTTTTTTCCAATTTGGTGTAAAGAGATAACAATATTCAAATTGATTCATTAAAGTAATCCAATTATAAAAGATTGAGCCCCACTGTTCATTGTATATCCTAATTTTTTAATTATCCACTTGATGTACTTTAATGTCTATCAGTAAATCTTTAGAGGCACATTTTTAATGAAATCTGTAATTAAAGAAGTATCAACTATTATAGAGAAAAATAGAAACCTGAAGCATTTGTGTTTACTTAACTGGAAACAATACTCAAAACCAGATTTGTGTGATATTTACCCTCTGAATAGTCTTGTGCACTGGTGCCTGGAGAAGTAAAAATGAAATAAAATTTGATATTAGCAAATGTTTCAAATATTCACTACAAATCTGAACCTGCAGCATTAAAGTGTAAAAGAGTAGTAACTTACATGCATAAAATATCAAATGAGCCCTGATGTTATGAGTAAGGCATGAATATGATCACTTCTGTGAATAAAAGTACTTGGTGAAGTCAGTTTCTGTGTTATGTACGTGAAATACACTCCTACATGTATAAACACGTACCTATGAACATATGTATAGAATTATGAATATGCAAACACAAAATGTACATGTCAGAATGCTTTCAGCTATGAAGAATGGACCCTCCTAGGCACAGTGGCTTGCAAAGCAGAAATTAAACTTTCTTGTGAAGTCTCTAGAGATTAATGCTCCCCATGCTACGTCAGTGCCTCTGATTCCATCGGGGCTATGTTCACACTCTTCTCTCTGCAGTTTCCAATTATGTTGGTACTTTCACATATTAGTTATTGCTGCTCTGACCACCACCGTATCGTAAAGCAACATCTCCAGTTGGATGGAAAGAGGCACAAAGAAGAGAGCTGTCCCCCTTTTTTTGAGGAGGGATGTATGTTCCATCCGTTTTAATGATGAGAACCAGGCCACGTAA
>PVJO010016521.1:0-41731 GCA_004026905.1 Hystrix cristata
ACTGTAAATAAGGACAAAGAGGTGTAATAGATATTATATAAAAGGAGGATGGTGTGCAGAGGAGAGGAGTACTAGAAAGAAAGAAGGGGAAAAGCAGAAAGGCAACAGGGGAAAGAGAGGGGAAAGGGAAAATATGGAAAATGATGAATGAACCTGCTGTAAATAGGGAGGGAGGGAGCAGATGGGAGGGGCGGGGGAGGGAGGAGAACCAAGATACATCGTGTATAGGTACAGAATAAATGTAATGAATGTGACCATTGTATGTAGAATGTACCAATACATGTTCTTGGTTTAAAATAAAATAAAATTTAAAAAAATTTTGTATTTTAAATTAATTTTTAGAATATAGTAAGAGATATAAAAATGACAATTTGATCAAATTTATTCAATACAAGAATTGACTGGTTGGAATGACACCTGCCCAAGTGACACTTGGGATAGTCAATACATAAATGAGTGTACTGTCCAAGTAATGCTTGGGGTAAGCTGTTAATTGGTTAATGTGGTCACATAATAACTTACAAAATTTTAAACATGAAATAAAAATTTAGAAAAGCCATTATTTTATAAACCTTATAAATCTGTTCTGCAAGAATGTACTCTAAATTAAATGCAGTGTTTCAGCTTCCATTGTGTTGCTCATAGTCTTCTAGGAACCAGATAAAACTTGTTAATGTTCAATTCATTACTGGCAATTTTTTCTTAAATATAGCCTTTTTGGCCTGATTTGGGAAAATGACTTTCCCTCTCAGAACCTCATTCTAAATGGTTATCAATTTTACCAAACCTTCCAGGTCCAGAGCTAATTACTGTTTAATTACCACTGACTGAATTTTCTTCATTTTCTGTTTAGCCTGGTGTTATCAAGGCAAATGAAGCATGCCAACTTTTGTCACAGCATTTTAGGATGGTGTGGCAGCTTTGGAAGGCTTTCCAGATTTCTGTTCTTAGCCAAGAGAGAGCCAGAACAGGTTTTGGATACAAGAAAGTCATATGCATATACTACTGGCATTTTAGAAAGCTCTGTGAATTCAAATTATACCTCTGTTATTTAAAGTCAACAATTTCAAGGCAGTAGTTTTACTGGCCATTTGAACTCTCTGTACAGTGTCAATTTGTAAGAACAAACAAAAAACAAAAAACAAAAGAAAAACTCAAAACATGAGATAAAACTTAAAAACTTCAAAACAAAACAAACAAACACACAAAACCCAGAGGTCTCACACAAGAACAGACAGAATCTTAAAAGCTTCTCAGAGAAAAAAGCAAAAAAAAAAAAAAAAAAAAAAAAAAAAAAAAAAAAAAAAAAAAAAAAAAAAAAAAAAAAAAAAAAAAAAAAAAAAAAAAAAAAAAAAAAAAAAAAAAAAAAAAAAAAAAAAAAAAAAGCTGTCAGAGAAAAGAAAAAAAACAATCACTTAGAGAGGTTTGCAGCAGACTTTTCAGTACAAACTTTAAAGGCTGGGAGAGCTTGGGGTGAAGTGTTTCAATCCATAAAAGAAAACAACTTTCAACTCAGACTAATATATCCTGCAAAACTAACTTTCAAAATTGATGGAGAAATAAGGATATTCCATCACAAAGGTACCTTAAGAAACTCTTGATCAACAATCAAGCACACAAAAAAATTTTCAAGGATATTCTAGAGAGAGCCAATGAAGCCAACAATGCCAAAAAGTCTGATGCAACAAATGTATCAAGCGGGGTGAACTGTTAAATAAAGAGGGAAAAATAAAGGAATTAATAACAGAAAACTAATGCAATGACAGGAATAAGTCAATACTTTTCAGTAATAACACTCAATGTAAATGGCCTCAACTCCTCAATTAAAAGACACAAGGTTGGAAGTGGTGGCACATGCCCATAATCCCAACATGAGGGAAGCTGAGGCAGGAGGATTGCCATGAGTTCAAGGCTAATCGGAACTGCATAGTGAGACCCTGTCTAAAAACAAAACAAAATAACCAAAAAAAGGACAATGAAAAAACAACAACAAAAAAAGACACAGATTGGAAGAGTGGATCAAAAGACAAACCTAACATTTTGTTTCATACCAGAGACCCATCTAATCAAAAAAGAAATTCACAGACTAAATATCAAAGGGTGGAAAACAATATTCCATGCATAGGGCTCCAAAAGCAAAAAGGGGTAGCAATCTTATTCTCAAGACAAAAGAGAGCTTCAAGCTAAAACTGCTCAGAAGAGGCAACGAAGGTTACTATATATAAGTTATGGGAACAATTCAACAGGAAGAGATAACAAGTATGTACATATATACACACAAAATACCAGTGCATGCAACTTTATAAAACAAACACTGGTAGACCTAAAACATCAAATAAACATCAACAAAATTGTAGCAGGCAACTTCAATATCCCACTTTCACAAGTGTATCAACTAACCACAAAATAAAGAAATATCAGAGCTGAACTACACCTTCGAACAAATGGACTTAATAGATATTTATGGAGTGTTCTGCTACAACAGAATACATATTCTTCTCAGCAGCACACAGAACTTTCTCCAAAACAGACCACGTAACAGCCCATAAAGCTTGCTTAAATAATACAAAAGAACTGAAATTATCTCGTGTATGCCATCAGATCGTAGTACAATGAAAGTAGAAATCAATGGCAAAGGAAACCGCAAAAAGTTTACAAACACCCGAATATTAACACACACTCCTGAATATACAAAGGGGCAAAGAAGAACTCAAGGGAGAAATTAAATAATTCCTATAACCAAATGTTAATGCCAGTACAGCATACCAGAACCTATGGGACAGAATGACAGCAGACTTAAGAGGGAAGTTTACTGCTGTGAATGCCCATGTTAGAACAGAGTGAGCCCAAATGATGCACCTCAAGTTCCTATAAAACAAGATCAGTCCAAACCCAAACCTAGTACAATAAAGGGAATCATAAAGATCAGAGCAGAAATTAATAAGAGACTCAAAAAACACAAAGAATGAATCAAAGAGTTGATTCATTAAAAGAATAAACAAAATAGTTGAACTTTTTTAGATAAACTTACCAAAAGAAGAAACATCTGTATCAATGCAATTATAAATGAAAAAGGCACTATTACAACAGACACTGCAGAAATTCAGATCATTAGTAACTACTATGAAAAGTTATACTCCAACAAATCAGATTGTCTACAAGAAATGGACAGATTCACAGACACATATGAACTACCAAAGCTGAACCAAGAAGAAACTGAAACGCTGAACAATCCAGTAACAGGCAATGAAATTGAGTTAGTAATAAAAAACCTGCCAATCACGAAGAAAAGCCTAGGATCTGATGGTTTCACCACTGAATTGTACAAGAAATTCAGGGAAGATATAATACCAATATTCCTTAAACTCTTTAAGGAAATTGAAATGGAAGGCATACTTCTAAACTCATTCCTGGAAGCTAGCATTACCCCGATTCCAAAACCAGACAAGGACACAACTAAAAAGAAAACTACAGGCTAATCTCTTTAATGAACATAGAGGCAAAAATCCCCAACAAGATACTGACAAATAGAATGCCAACAAATCATCAAAAAGATCATACATTATGACTAAGTAGGCTTCACTACAGGGTTGCAAGAATGGTTCAACAATAGGCAAATCAATAAATGTAACTCACCACATAAACACAAGCAAGTACAAAAATCACATGATCATCTCAACAGACAAATAGCCTTTGACAAAATCCAACATCCACTCATGATTAAAAACTCTGAAGAAAACAGGTATAGAAGGACCTTATCTCAATCTAATTAAAGCCATTTATGACAAATTTACTGCCAACACCATATCAAATGGGGAAAAGTTGAAAGCTCTCCCTCTAAAATCATGAACATGACAACGATGTCCAGTATTACCACTCCTGTTCAATGAGTCCTTGAAACATGAGCTACAGCAATCAGGTAAGAGATAAATAAATAAAAGGAATATGTATAGAAAAGGAAGTCAAATTATCATTATTGGTAGATATTATTGGTAGATGATGTGTTCCGGTACACAGAAGACCCGCTCCAAAAAAAAAAAAAAACCAACCAAAAGACTCCTAGAATTAATAAAAATTCATTAGCAGGGCAGGATACAAAATCAACATACAAAATCAACAGTGTTCCTGTATACCAATAATGAACTCACTGACAAAGAAATAATATCATTCACATAGCATCAAGAAAAATTAAATTCTTAGGAACTAACCTAAGCAAGGAAGCAAAAACTTCTACAATGAAAACTATAGTACTCTGAAAAAGGAGATCAAAAAAGACATCAGAATTAATGGAGATACACCCTCTGTTCCTGGATAGGCAGAATCAATATTGTCAAAATGGCCATGCTACCAGAACTGATTCATAGATTTAATGAGATTCCAGTCAAAATACTAACAGCACCCCTCTCGCAACTAGAAAAAAATATCCTAAAACTTACCAGGAACCAGAAGAGACACAGAATGGCAAAAGTAATCTTGTTGCTGGGGCAACAAGAGCATGGCAAGAAGCATCACAATCCTGGATTTCAAGTTATACTACAAAGCCACAGTGAAATAAAACCAGAATGGTACTGGCACAAAAACAGAATGTGGATCAAAGGAACAGAACAGAAGATGAAGAAACAACCCCAGGCACAGTAGGTCATTTGATCTTTGATGAAAGGGCCAAAAGGACAGATTGAAGGAATGGTAGCCGCTTTAAAAAATGGTGCTGAGAAAACTGGTTACACACATGCAGAAGATTAAATCTAGAGCAGTATCTATCACCATATGCCAAAATAAAACCAAAATGAATCAAAGACATAAATATGAAAACAGAAACAGTCTCCTGGAAGATAAAATAGGTAAAACTCTTTAAGCCCCAGAAGATAAGGATAGGACAGGACTGGACTTTCTGAAAAGAACCCCAACTGCACAAATAATAGCATCAAGAATTAACAACTGGGATTATACCTAATCAAAAAGCTTGTGCACAGCAAAGGAAACAATCAATAGAGTGAAGAAACAACTTATAGAATGGGAAAAATTTTTGGTAGGTTTTCCTTAGAGGACTAATATCTAGAATATACAAAGAACTGAAAAAATAAACCAGACCATCCCCCAAATAAAAGACCTAATCAAAAAATGGGCATTTGATTCCCAGCACCACCCCCCTGCAAAAGGGGACAGCTGAAATGAATAGACACTTCTTAGAAATAGTAAAACAGTCAATAAATACATGAAAAAATGCCAACATCTCTGGCCATCAGAGAAACACAGTAAAACAACACCTGAGATCCCATCTTATTCCAGAAAGAGTGGCTATCATCAAAAAATCTACTAATAACAAATGCTGGTGAGGTTGCTGGGAAAAGAGCACTCTTTGATATTTCTGATGGGAATGTAAACTACAACCACTATGGAAATCAGTACAGAAATTCCTAAAAAAGTCTAAAACTAGAAAATTCCATTTGACCCAGCTCTTCCCCTTATAGGTAGCTTCTCAAAAGAGTTAGACATACCACAGTGACACATGCATACCCATATTTACAGCAACACAACTCATAATAGCTAAATCCTGGAATCAGCCTATATATATTCACCAACAGATGAATGGTACTGAATATGTGGTATTTATACACAATTGAGTACTACTCCGTCATAAAGAAAGACAAACTTGAGTCATTTGTAGGAAAATGGATGCATCTTGAGATTGTGAAATAAATCAGACACACAACTTAAATATCACAAGGTTTCTCTTATATGAGAAACTCAAAATATAAGTAATTTAAAAAAATATAGACAATAGGAAACTGGGAGATAGATCTTTTGCAAATGGGAAGGGGATCCAGATATGGAGGGAGGAGAGAGAGAAGGGAAGGGGGAAAAAAAAGAATTAAGACATGATAAATACACGTACCTACTCCTTATGATAATGTAAACAAACGTACTAATACAAAAATCAAAAAAGAAAAGAAATATGAAAAAAAATGTTGTAATCCCTTAAACAACTAACCAACTATACAAAGATATATAAATGAAGTTACAATAAATAAAAATGGTAGACTAACCCAAAAAGTGGGAAGAAAGGTTTTCTAAAAAACCACAAACAAAACCAGGTGTGACACACACCTGTAATCCCAGAACTCGGAGGCGGAGGCTGATGCTGATGCAGGAGGACCGCAAGTTCAAGCCCACCCATGGCAACTTAGCAACACCCTGCCTCAAAAAATAAAAAATAAAAAATAAAAAATAAAAAATAAAAAAAAGGGCCGGGGATGTTCAGTGCAAAGGCTCTAGGTTCAATCCTCAGTACCATAAAAAAAAAAAAAAAAAATTACAGATCACTACTCCTCACAAATACAAAAGTCTTCAGCAAAACAGCCAATCAATTTCAGGTACATAAAAAAGGATAATGCAGCAGGACCAAGTGAAATTTATCCTGGGAATGCAAGACTAGTTCAATATTCAAAAACCAGTTAATGTATTCTACCGTATTAATAGTCTACAGAGTAAAAAAAAAACAAAACTGTATGATCAGGTCAACAGATAGAGAGGGAAAAAAATGACAAAAGTCAGCATTGACTCATGATAAAATCTTTCACCAAACCAGGATTAAAAAGAACTTCTTCAAGATGATAAAGTATTATCCTCAAAAGGTCTATAACTAATGTCATCCGTAACAAGGAAAGTCTGACTGATCTCCTCCTAAAACCAGTAACAAGGCAAGCACGTCCATTCTCACCCCTCCCAACCAACACAGTACTGAAAAGCCTAGTCAGTGCAATGAAGCAAAAGAGAAATGAAATGCACAGAGATTGGAAAAGAAGAAACAAAACTGTCTCTTCTTGCAGACGACATGGTTGTCTACATAGAAAACCCCGGGGAATCTTCAAGAAAATTCCTAGAAAAAGTGAGCTTAACAAGGTCATATAATACAAGGTTAACATAAAAGTCTAACCTGTGCCTATATATGTGATGGTGAACATTTTAGAGCTTTCAAGATACAAATAGCCCTCTGCAGCATGCATGCTATAGGTTTGCCACCACTGCTATATACTATCAATGTGCAAGTAAAAACGTAATTATTTTTATAAGATACATTTCAGTGAACTAGCTTTAAGTCAGACTGATTCCCTTTAACTCTGACATACAGCTAGTTAGAAGGTAGGTACTTTTTCTATGTAATCCATAAACTATGTAATTGTTTCCAGGTAAGCCAAGTAGATAATTGACAGTTACCTAGTAATCCATAATTGTCAATTACCTAGATTATAAATTACCTGGAAAAAAGTCACTGTCTCTTTATGTAAATGTAGCTATTATGTCATAAGGGACCCTTCCTTTTTGGGGAGGGGTACTGGGGATCGAACTCAGGGCCTTGTGCTTGCTAGGCAAGTGCTCTACCACTTGAGCTAAATCTCCAACCCAGGGGACCCTTCCTTTTTGGAGACACGTGTGAACAGTGTGACTTGGATGGAGGGCAGTTTGATCTCCCTTACTTACTGCTTTGGACTTTTCGTAGAACATCAGGCTCCTCTTCCTCAGGCAGCTCAGCACTCTGGAGGAGTGCATGGATCTCTGGATGCAGGTCATCCATACTCACTTCTCCTGAGGCCAAGGCTCGGCAGTGCAACACCAAGGCAACATCTCGGTTATAGAAATGAAAATAGTGGCATACTCTACTTGCCTCATGCACACAGCCATCATCCAGTAGGTGCCCAATCAGAAAGTTCAGTGATTCCTGCTCCTTCCAGTTCAGTCTATTTTCACATGTCTCTATGGATGGAAGGCCATTAAGTTCCAAGTATTTAGATGTGTTCAGAGCAGCCAACTTGGAGAA
This sequence comes from Hystrix cristata, assembly GCA_004026905.1. NCBI lineage: Eukaryota > Metazoa > Chordata > Mammalia > Rodentia > Hystricidae > Hystrix > Hystrix cristata. The sequence continues at coordinate 7,820 of PVJO010016521.1, forward strand.
AGAAAACTCACTAGCTAAGCTATCAAAGGAAAGTTCACCACTAGTTGAGATCTGTCGAGAAAATCTGGGTTCTGCTTCCTGCTGCTGCCCTTGTAGAGTGTACCGGGTGATGCGGCAGACCCAGATCTGCTTCTCCAGCTCCTCCAGCTTGTCCAAGGGCACTGGGTCCTCCTGAGCAAGCCAGTGTCCAGCCAGGGTGAGCAGCAGATGGCGCTCCTCAGTGCTGCCTCTTCCAGCTGGGTACTCACAGGCCACATGGGCCTGGGAGGAGAAAAAGGAAGAAGCTGTTTTGTTCGAAATAGAATTCTTCTTGAAATTCTCATGGCATTTTTTCCAGAAGTCAATTCTTGCTTGTTTCAGGGACCACTGTTTGACATGCTTTAGTGCCTGCATTTCCTGTGTTATCTGTGAAATTTAACAAGCAAATTTCAGCCTTTTCAGATAATGAAGTATCATAATAGTTAATGCTCCTTAAGTATACCATAACTGCTAAAATCAAATTAAATTCGAGAACAAGGAACCTACAAAGTTCAAGAGGAAGCCACTTTAATTCTATTCAGAGGAATAACTGTAGCATATCCTACAGGCTACACTTAAACATTCTTTAGTAGTGAACATCTGCCTGGTGTGGTGGTGCATGCCCGTAATCTCAGCACTTTGGGGCTTGAGCCAGGAGGATCGCCATGAGTTCAAAGCCAGCCTGAACTACATACTGAGACCTTGTCTCAAAAAAAAAAAAAAAAAAAAAAAAGGTGAACATCCTAGGCTTATCCATTTCTGACAGTAATGTATGTCAAAAGCTAAAAAGGAAGCCAGGTGTGATGGTGCACACCTGTAATCCCAACTATTTGGGAGGCTAAGGCAGGAGGATGGCAAGTTCAACGCCACCCTGGCAACTTTAGGAGACCTTGTCTCAAAATAAAATTTAAAGGAACTGGGGATTGCCTAGCATCTGTGGAGCCCTGGTTTCAATCCCCAGTATTGTAAGCAAAAACCAGAAAAGGTTAAAAAGCCTCATCTCCTATAAATCATATCTCACTCAGTTCTGTTTAACACTGCTTTAAAAAGCTAAGGCTTGGATAACTTAAAAAAAGATTAATGATACCTCTTCAATAACCAAGTTGTCCACAGGTAACTCAGCTAATTCTGCTATTCTCTTGGCCAAAGCAAACTGTCCATCTCTCTGCAGTCTTTCCAAAATAGATCCACATTCATGCTGAAAATTTTCAATGCTGTAACTGGTAATAATTGTATGATTAATGGGTATGGATGTATCTTTCAAAATTTGGCTAAGGACACACAACTTCTTTACATCTGGATCTGTGCCAAAGAGAAAAGGATATAAATATTTAATCATTAAAACACTGCTGTGGTATTTCAAGAGTGATGAAATATGAGGGGGAAAATAGATACATTTAACATACTATTGTGATTAAAGGAAAAATAAAACCATATTTTTATACTCTGATTGACTAATACAAACAATATGGTAGTTCCTATAAACCAAAGATGCCAAAATCTGGCCCTGCAAAATCCTTACTAATAAAATCTGGTTGAACTTGCTTTCTCTACAGTAAGAACTGTTCAAAGATTACCACATGGACTTAATTTATACATCTGACTTTAGATACAGGGTACAGGTTGGTAAGTGGCAAGGTGGTAATGATATTTAACTATTCATGAAGGCTAGTCCCATCTCTTTCTGGATTTTTCTCTACCATGATCAAATCTGTCTGAATGATTGGTCATTTGTTTATTCAATGCAGGCATCATGTGGACTGAGACAAAGAACATGTAAGACAGCTGAAATTGCAGCTGGTCATCAGCCCAGGCTTTAATGTGGCTCAGTATATTCAGAATGGAGCATCATTTGCTTGCTACTGACTTAGCACAAGGAAATCCAGCTGAGCTCTCCTTGAAAATTATTATTATTATTTTTTTTGTGACCCTGAAAATTATTATCTTAATAACTTTAAGAATTCTGTGCTAGCCAAGCATGGTGGCACACACCTGTATTCCCAGCACTCAGGAGGCTGAGGCAGGAGGACTGCTGTGAGTTTGAGGCCAGCCTGAACTACAGAGTGAGACACTGACCCAAAACACCAAAGAAACCCCCCAAAAGATAAAGATGTAGCCAGTTCAGTAGAACAGCACTTGTCTAGCATGCATGAGGCCTTGGGTTCAATGCCAGTATTGCAAGAAAATTAAATAAATAGATAAAATGTTTTGGAACCAAGCATGGTGATGCATTCCTGTAATCCCAGTGGCTTAAGCAGGAGGATCACTGTGAGTTCAAGGCCAGCCTGGGCTACACAGAATGAGTCCAAGGCCAGCCTGAAAGTACAAAGTGAGACTCTGAGTAAAAAAACCAAAAAACAAAAACCAAAACCAAAAAAAACCAGTAATTGAGCTGGGGATATAGCTCAGTAGTACAGCAGTTGCCTCACATGTGTGAGGAACTTACTTCAATCCCTAGTACTAAAAAAAAAAAAAAATCTGCCAGAAACTGGGTGCAGTGGTGTACCCTTGTAATTCCAGTACTTGGGAGGCTGAGGCAGGAGGACTGCAAGTTTGAGGACTGCCTGAGGAACTCAGCAAAACCCTGTCTCAAAAATAAAGAGCTTGGGATGCAGCTCAGTGGCCCCTGGGCTAGTGAAAATGTTAAAATTCAGCATAAAGGAATAGCATCATCATTAAAAAAAACCTGAAATTATTAAACAAGTGTAAGAAAATAAGACAATATTTTTTGATTGACTAAGCATCAAGTTTAGAAACTGCCAAAATCTGGAAGACTAAGGAGGAAAAAAAGCATAATTTGTTTCTAAACCATTCAAAATAAATTATGTATCTGTGAAACAGGGTCTGTAACCCTGGGCAACGGTGACTGGTTACGGTTCTTGCAGACAGGGGAATGACAGTGACATGCTAATACCGGGGGCTTGCTGGGGGAAGCAGAGCTATTTGATGCTGCTTGGAATATGAAGACTGGTGAGACTATATTTTTTTACATTAGGTGCTGTTGTACCATGTTTTGCATATTTCAACCCAAATGTGAAGTTATGTGTAACTCTTCACACTCAGTCCTAGATTGTAAATGTAATGTTATCTATCCTTTGCATTCTCATTTCCTGACTGCCCTCCTAAAATATTTTTGAGATTAAGAAACTAACTACTACTTTTTTGTGTGTCGTCCTGGGGACGGAATCCAAGGCTTTCACACTGAGCTGCATCCTCCATTCCTTAATATTTTATCTTGAGACAGGGTCTTGCTAAATCACCCAAGCTAGGCTTGAACTTTCAATCCTCCTGCTTCAGCCTCCCAGAGTACTGGATTTACAATTGTGCACTATCATGCCTGGCTAAGGAAGGTCTTACCACCAGATAAGAAATGCTCTGTTCCAACAAACAGCTGTAAGAGCTTCCCCAGCTCATACTGCGTCTGACACTGCTGTGGCATAAGCTTCAAAAGGAAACACACTTCATCTCTCAGCCACGCAGCAGGGAGGACAGGGTGGACTCTTGTAGTTGCTGTGTCAAGCTATGGAAAAAAAAGAAGAGGGTAAAAGAAAGAGACTCAGGGAGAGTGATTCACAGGAATAACAAATCAAAATCTCCAAATGAGGGAACAAGAGAACCAAGATACCCTGATGAGTAACCTACCATCACAAAAGGGACGCCTATACAGATACTTTCCAAACAGCAAGGGTAAGTGAGAAAGCTCAGAGGACAGGCAGGAACAAGCCCTCCTTGGGAGCTCTGCATGTGGTCTCTTTGTGGGAAGTCCCAGTGCAGACAGCTGCACAGGTGAAGGGCAAGAGTCCTTTGAATGATGCTGTACACTGCCTCCTGCTCCATAGGGGATGGAACCCAGGGCCTCGTGCATGCTAGGCAAGCATGTTCTACCACTAAGCTGCATCCCCAGCCTTAAGGGCCATCCAGACTGAGTGCTAACTAGAGAGCTCACACCTGTAAGTTCCTCCCAGTCAGTCTGTCTGTCCAGTTGACAGTCCTCTGAGGTGCTGTGATATTAACCAGACATGTTTCACTTGGCAGTTCCTTTTTTTTCTTTTCCTTTTCCTTTTTGGCTTTTTGAGACAGGGACTTACTATGTAGCCCAAGTTGGCCTTGAACTCACGGTGATCCTCCTGCAGTGGCCTCTTGAGTGCAGGGATTACAGGTGTGTGTTACAATGCCTAATGGCAGCTTCTTTAAAAACAGATCTAGAACTGTCCTTGAGTCCAGAAAATTTGAAATTCACTACTAGGTTGGTTCTACATTTTGCTGGTACAGTATTTTATATTCTTTTTTTTTAATGTGAAAGATTACCACTTATTTCAGGGCAGAAATAAGTAGATGAAAAGAAGAAGCACAAAAGAAGTACTCAGGCAGAACAGGGTGCTTTGAAGGAAAAAGAGAAGATACATCCTGCACACAGAATGGGCTGCTGCAAGAACGAGAGGGCAGGGGCCACAGTATTTTACATTCTTGTTAGAGAAAGTTTTCAAGCCAAGAAGCCTGGTTTGTCATTTCAATCACACACTAAAAACTACTAATAGGAGAGTGGGTGGCAAAGACATCTAAGACACTGTGCCTGAGATTCAGAGCAGTGTGCTTTCCCACAGGACCCTCCTTTTGTCACTCCTTTCCTCGGTTTTCTTCAGTCTCTTTCTTTGTATCATTTTTAGGAGACTAATATTTGATTCTTAGTCACTGTAGTTTCATATTTCACAGTTCATTCGAGACTATACAGAGTAGTCTAGAACACAGTAAAAAATACTGGGCCTTTTAATAAAAAGTTAATTCCTGAGCTGGGTACAGTTGTGCACACTTGTAATCCCAGGTACTCTGGAGGCTGAGGCAAGGGGACTACAAGTATCAGTCAGAGCAACTTAGTGATTTAGTGAGACCCTGTCTCAAGAAAACAAACCAAACGAAACAAAACAAAAGCAGGGCTTGGTAGTACATGCCACATGTGTAATTGCAGTACTGTGAGAGGCTGAGGCAGGAAGATTGCAAGTTCAAATACAGCCTGGGCAACTTAACAAGACCCTGTCTCAAAAATAAAAAGAAATTTACACAGGGATGTGGATGATGCTCAGTACAAAAGGCCTGTGTTCAGTCCTTAGTACTACCAAAGGGGAAAAGGAAGATCACTCTGAAGGTACGATCACAGAGATGTTTTGGCTATGATGTAGATGTTTAGGACTGCAATTCTGTCTTCAAATAAATGCCCAAGACTGCCAAGGTCTTCAGTTAAGAAATGGCCTATAAAATTCTGATGTCACATTACCGCTGTCGCCTTACTACTATTTGGAATTTTCTTCACTACTCTGTTTCCTAGATTCTGTATGGTCCTATCTGTCTGTTTTTCATTCACTTCTCTTGAATTTCAATATGGCTTACCTGACTTCCTATTTTTTATTTTTTGGAGGCAGGGACTTGTTGTACTGTTCAAGCTGTTTCTGAACTCCTGGGCTCAAGCAGTCCTCCTCTGTTGGTCTCCCAAGTAGCGGGGACACAGGCATGTGCTACCAAGCTGGCTCACCAACTATCCTTAAAGGAAGATCATTTTGCTTTGGAGCTGCTCCCTCACTGTAATTTAAGGGGATGATGATAATGATAGAACATCAGGAGTTGGTTCCCCATTAGCCACTGTTCCTTCTTAGATACCATTGTGGAATGTTTGCAACACAGTGAGTCCCTGACTTAACAAACATTCGAGTTGCGAACTTTCACAGGTGTACTATGTAAGACGCGCATCGTTGGCTTATGAATGAATCCAGCTTATGAACAATTCTCCTGGAACAGGGCTCATTCGTTAAGCCAGGGACTCACTGTACAAATGTCAAAAGTTATATAATACACCTGTTCTTGATTCTTTATCCTCTTAAGTGTCCTCATTAAAATCAGCTTGGATTAGGGCTAGGGCATTAGTCCTTAGTCTTTAATACTTTTTCACCTAACTTGCTGCTCTAAGAAAAGGGACTACCATAAGCAAATGAGGGAGGTGGAGAGGTAAAGGACTTAGGTGACAGCTGCATGGTGTCTCCACAGGAGACTGGGCCTGGCAGGTTGGCAGGAACAAGAGGACCCTTGCAGGACCCTAGCCTCAGAGAGTAACAGGCTGAGGAAATTAACAGGTCTTTTTTTGTGTGCATGTATGAACTAGGAACGCTGGCCTTACTCAAATAACTGATTCAGTATTTTCAAATATATAAGCTTTATATATTCATTGGAGTTAAGATCACTGTGACTGAGAAAAGCCTAGAGGGACATTTCACGTTATATAGGTGGTGGGTAATGTAGGTATTTATGTGTGTCTCATTTATCATAGAGCTCTTGGGGGCTACAGAAAGCAAAAGCGCTGAAAACTCCAAGCAAGACGAGGGCATATTCCTTCTGCCTTCTTAGCTTCTGCTCCCCCCCTCCCATAATAATAAGGTTGTTGGGTGTGGTGCACATCTGTAATCCTGGCACTCTGGAGGATAAGGCAGGAAGATCACCGTGAGTTTGAGGCCAGCCTAGGCTACATAGTGGGTTCAAGGCCAGCCTGAACTACATAGTGAAATCCTGTCCCACACACACACACAAAAGATTAATAATCTTGGCATAACTAGGTTTGAAACATGAAACAAACACCACATGCTCAGCCCTGTCTGGACAAAGCAGAACATCCAGTAGTAATGATGAAAAAACCCATTCTTTTCTATCATAGTGAATAGCGCTGGAGCTATCCTGGATTGACCAAATGTGGCTTGTGACCTCCACCCTGCTCTGGTGTCTGGAGGAACCACTAATCCTTTCCCATTGAGCTCAGCTGCAGAACCAGAAAAGTGATCATAGTAGAGCATTACATGAAACCTTTCTATTCATGGCAATGGATGAACTGCTGTAAGTGAGACCCCTGGAGCCCCTGGCCTCGATTTCCCATCTCTGGAACAGTGCAAATGATGGTCTGAATTTCACCATACAGTCACTGTGATACTCCATTCCAACCACCAGCAGGCAATAGGCCATGCCAATTTCAGATCAGTGAGAAAGAGCACTCCAATTTCAACTTACAGTTTCAAGGCTCTTCTGGAACTCCAGAAGTTTAGTTTTGGCTTCCTCATAATTCTTGAAGGACATACACAGTTCATACATCTCCATCATTAATAGTAATGGGGAATCCTTTGAAGAAGAGTTTGAAATTAGAAAATATTGGCCTTGATATTTTCTCGGTGAATAATGCCAAAAGAGAGAATGTTAAATGTTACTAAAAACAGCCTCACAGTAGAATTAAGTCATATGTCTTAAAATGAATACATTTATACTTCCTTTTGGAAAAAAAGATACTGGGACAGGTATACAGCTACTCAAGAAATTCACTTTCTATTCTAGACTAGATTCACCAGATGGCGGGAGTCAGCCACTAGATGGCAGTATGGTATCTCTAACGTACATTCTTGGATGCTGGGCTCTTGGGATGCACCCCACCAACCCACAAAATCCACTGCTTTTAAAGGGAGTTGGTGGGTCAAAGGACAGGAAATTTTGGAATAGAAAGTAGGCATCTGAATTCTAAACATACTACATCCTTACTAAAGTACTTTGAGTTCTTGGATAGGCTAATTAAGTGCTGTGAGAATGTTTATTTATTTATTTTTTATTTATTTTTTATTTTAAACCAAGAACATGTATTGGTACATTTTACATATAGTTGTCACAGTCATCACATTTATTTTGTACCTGTACATGATGCATCTTGGTTCTCTCCCCTCTTCCCCCACCCCTCCCCTGTTCCCTCCCTCCCTATTTACACCAGGTTTATTCATAATTTTCCATATTTTCCCTTTCCCTTTTCTTTCCTTTGTTGCCTTTCTGCTTTTCCTCCTTCTTTCTTTCTAGTACTCCTCTCCTTTGTATATTGAGAATTAGTTTATTAGTGTGTAAAATGAGGATAATACCACTTCATAAAATCCTTCTATATTATCTTGTACAGGACTGTTGTGAGAACTTATTAAAATAATGTACTTGAACACTACTAAATAAATGGTGCAGCTGGGGGTGTAGCTCAGTGGTAAAGTGCTTGCCTAGCATGTGCAAGACCCTGGGTCCAATCCCTAGTACTATAAAACGAACAAATAAACAAAATCCACCAAATATTCTATTACTATTATTATCTATTGTTGGCTTAAAAAAAATCTAGGGATGAGAATAAGAAAAAGTCAAAGTGGGATATGCTGAAGTAATGCTTGTAAACTCTGGAAAGAACTGCAGGAACTATTCACTACCTTAAAGAAAAGTTGGAAACCTCTGGTAAGAGTTCTGCTCTTCTGCCTTGCTAATAATGTTCTCCAGATGATGGAAAGGTCCTCAAGGTCCCAGGTATGGTCTTCTGTCAAGCCCCGAATATGTTCCACTGCTTCAACAGCAACACTGTCCTCCACAGAGGTAATGATCCAAACACAGAGACAGGGAACAGCACTGGCACCCTGACATTGGATAAGAAATTTTCAAAATAAAGAAATGGCCTGGGTTACCTAATAGACCTAACACATGCTACCGATGGATATTTCCTATTCAGAACAAGTCATCTCAATTAGTTAAAATGGCTTAAAAGCTTGCAAACATGACACGACATCTAATGAACAAAAAAGGGACTATTACAAACAATCCGGCAGAACGTAGCAGGTCAAACGCTAAGAAGACAGAAGGGGTTAAAAGTGGAACAGGACTGGCCTTCATGGAGCTGCAATTAAAGGACTGTGTGGAACGTCCCCTTCCCTGCTGAAGAAGCAATGATATGTATCTCCCAAAGCTTCCTCCCTGTCACAGTCAACCAGGAACCACACAGCTCTAAGCACTTGAGCTCACTGAATGTCAACAACTGAGCAAGAGTACTTAACAACCCAAACCTAGAGTCTAAGATACAGAAGATAAAGCACTTCAGTGAACTTGAAACATACTGCAGCTTCACTGGCATCATTAACCCACTTATGATTATTAGCCTTTCCTGTCCCTATTTTTTTTCTACTGCTGTCTAGATCCCTAATTTAGGTTTCTCCTGCTCCTTACCTGGAGACATGAAGCCAGGATACTGAGGACGGGGGCCTTTTGTCTTACTGCCGTAGCCAGGAGCCAGCGCCAGGAGTCTGGCTGCTCTGAGCACTGAAGCAGAACTTCGAAGAAATTACTCATCTCTTCTTCGTTCCTCTGGAGTTCCTGAAGGGACTTGGTACAGACTTGATCACTGTCCTCTCTATAGTTGAACACTGAAGGCAAGTTTTCAAAAGCCAGCTGTAAGTGGTCTTGAAGGACTGGGCTGAAACACTGATGAAGGGATTTCACCTAGAAAGCATATTGGATGATTAAAATAGATTTTTAGTTTCACCTGGAGCTGAGTATGTTACAGAAAAGCACAGGCAAAACTATTCTTTTCCAACCTGAACTGTGTCAGGGATGACCACGTAATTTTACAAAGTTGTTGCTTTTGAGTGAATTTTCATATTCAATCTGGAGTCAAAAAACTTTTCAAGCTTTTCAGTATTAATGACCAGTTAGACTATTAAAGTCTGGCACCAACTCACTGAACTGTTAGTAAAGATAGTGTCATATAAATAAAAGGCTAAGAAGAATAAATTTGGTCATTTATAGGAACATGAATGTACCTTAAGTCCAGAACGCTAAGTGAAATAAATCAGACTCAGAAGCTTAAATATCACATGGTTTCACTTATATAAGAAACCCACAGTATAAATAATTTGTAGAGAAAAATAAAAGATAGATGATACAAACAGGGAGATCAACTTTGTGAGATGGAAAGGGTGTCTGGGGATGAAGGGAGACTGGGAGAGAGGGAAGAAGAGGAATTAAAAAGGATGAGGAATAGTTGGGTGCAATGGCATATGCCTGTAATCCCAGCACTTAGGAGTCCGAGACAGGAGGATTGCTGTTACTTCAAGGCCAGCCTGGGCTACGTAGTGAGTTCAAAGCCAGCCTGAACTATATAGCGAGACCCTATCTCAAAAAACCAGAAAAGAAACAAGTATCAAGATTCTATACATATATATGTCCCAATTCCCTGCAATGAATGTATATATTATATACTGCAAACATATACTGATAAAAAAATTTAAGAATTAAAAAAAATTGTTTATGTAACAGAAAGAACACTATCTTCACAGAAGTATTTAGATTTCCTTTTGAGTAGCTGCCAGCAATATGGCTTACCTCCTCTGGTTGGTATTTATGGAGCTGGCTATGAATAAGGAACTGCAGCCAGTCATTTGCTTTGGCACATTCTCTAAGGTAGGATGTACTCAGTTTCATACTGTGGAGCCTGCCAAACTGTACCACTAATGCCCACTGGCTATCCGATTCACTGGATAACCTAGAATTAGAATTAGGGATGGGATGGTAGAGAAAAAAAATCTTATGAAAATATAGTTTAAAACTGGCAAGTTAATAAAAGTTAAATAAATTTAACCACAATGTATTCTCTAAAAAGCCTTTCTAAAGGGGCCAGGAATGTAGTTCAGTGGTAGAGCACATGCAAGGCCCTAGGTTAGGTCCTTAACACTGTAAAAGAAAAAAAAAAAAGTCTTTCAAAATATATTTATTAAGAGCCTGGTATGGTGGCGCACGCCTATATCTGAGCACTTGAGAGGGTGAGGTAAGAGGATCGCCATGAGTTCAAGGCCAGCCTGAGCTACACAGTGAGTTCAAGGTCAGTCTGAAATACATAGTGAGACTTTGTCTCGAAAGAAAAGATTTATTAGACTACTTTGAAAATGGACTCTTGCTTATAAGGTGGAATAGCTTTCTTAACATATTGGCACAGTTCATTCTTTCCCCAAATCGTCAATCAAGTATTGATTCTAATAGTTATACATCATCTTTAGAAAAACCAAGAAAACAAGCACTCAAGAAATTTTCTGTTTAATTCTCTTGCAAGGTTCACCTTAGAAGATTCAGCCCTGGCAGCTGCCTGGGCCTCCTTACTAGGGAGAGGGCAAATGTTCCTCTCTAAGTATAATATTGCTGAGAACTGAGTCGGTCAGAGTGGCAACAATGTGTTCCTAGGGCTGCCCCAAGGAGAGAACACAGGGAAAAGATGGCAAGAATGTGTTTCTGCTGTCAGATGCCCACTCTGGCGTCCAGTATCAGTTGACATTGTAATAGAAAGAAAATATTATGGACAATATTTAAAATCAAATTTTGTGAGACTTGCCCCACATCTCCTGCAATTATTTCAACATGTAACACTTAAAACACTTTTCTGACCTGGGTCAAACCTCCTTTCCATCTCTTGGTGAGACCATTTCTAAAAAGGAAACCACTATTGGCAAGGCACACTTAAAATAACATTCTGTTTATTTAGTGTCTGCTATATGATGGATAAATAAGAAGATCAGGTCTAGGGGGATTTTGGTGAAAACACCAGAGGTCCTACAAGAAAAGACTAGGCCAACAAAGGTTAATACAAGAAGCTTACTAGAAAAGAGGCTGGAAGTGCAACTTACAAACCTCTTTATTTCTTGGTGCTGAATGCTATTCCATATACCTTCTTCTAAGAGAACAAGCAATTCTTCTGTGGTTGCCTTTTCATCATCTGCCAGTTTAGACAGTTTATCAGCTATAAGAAATATGAACAATAAGTATGAGCTGGGCAAGGTGGCATGCATCTGTACTCCCAGATACTTGGAAGGCTGAGGCAGTATAGTCACTTGAGCCCAGGAGTTTGAGACTAGCCTGAGCAACAGCAAGACCTTGCCTCAAACATACCCACATCCACATATTTATGGCCAGGAGAAAAAGTCAGGACCTAGGTATTTCTGTTTGAATAATATGGTCTAGGGCCATTTAGGAACTCAAAGTGTCCAAGAAAGTGAGATAAAGAACATATAGATGATAGCTGGGGATGTAGCTCAGTGGTAGATCACTTGCCCACAGAATGCATGAAGCTCCACATCCAGTCTTCAGCAATGCAAAAACAACAACAACAACAAAAACTCAAACAAACAAAAAAAACCCCCCAAAACAAACCAAAAAACCCCAGGAAGATAATTGTTCCTTCTCAAATGTTCACAATTCTATGTTTTAGATCTATTCATCCCTTCTCCTCTAACAAAACAAGCCACATAAAGAACAGATGCTATACCTAAAGACTCTCGGATAAAGCTGTACTGAATGTCTTCATTTCTACACTTGTAGCTCAAAATTATATTGGCCACTTTCATGTCAACTCTGAGCTTGAGGCTGTCAAGACCAAGCAATTCTAGGAAACAAACACAGGCAGCTCCTATAGAAGGTATGTGGAAAGAAGAGAGCCCTAAGACATAGGCTTCCTTGCCTGCTTGCTGGATCCTGAAAATGAAAGGAAACAAAACCACATCAGCACATAAAACTTTTTTCACCAGGAAAAGCAAATGGAATTACATCAGTGATACATGGAGCACTGGATATGTGACTTTTCAATCCCTCCCCCTCTCCTTTTGCACCCCCCTTGCACACATCCATTTGGGTTCTGGGTAGTTTTTTAGTTGTTTTCAGGCTCCACAGCCTCCATTTCCTCAGATTTACCTTCTCCTAGAGCACCTGCCCATAGTCTACACTATTCTTCCTTCCACTTTATCCAGGACACATGTTGTAGAACTTCAAAAAGTACCTTGTCTTATCAATTCTGAGTATGTACGTAAACTACCAAGAAGATTACCACCACATAAGTTTGAAACCTTAAAGCACAAAGTTTACACCTCAATGTGAACAAATTTCTAGAAAGATGAATAAGATGTTTTCAACCTGGTTTATTATGTAGAATGGAAATAAAGAGATTTGCAGAACTTTTGTCTGTCATTGTTACTCCTCTGAACTATTTGACCTTTTATCATAAAAGTATATTATTATTATTATTATATTATTATTTGTTACTGGGGATTGAGCTCAGGGTCTTGTGCTTGCAAGGCAAGCAGTTTAACTACTGAGCTAAGTCCCCAGCCTCCAAAATGTATTATTTTGATAATTATAAAATAGCACAAATGAAAAGTAGTACCATTTTATGTTTTAAGTACTCACAGTTTCTTGGGAGTCTTGCTTTTGGTTAATTCCTGAACCAGAAAAGTACCAAATGCAAATGATGGGCGCCCATGATGTAAATAATAAGCAAAATTCAGATGTTCCACTACAGCATATTTATTTACCAGTCCAGGGCTAGAGAAATGTGGGAGATGACTCAGTGCATCTAGGGGAGAAAGTAAAGCAGTATCAGTTTTCTGCACCTCATGATAGTTAACTTCAGATTTGCATATGGAAAGCTTAACTCCTCAATGGTAAAAGATTTGTTGGTTTGTACAATCATTTTGTACTACAGTATACTTTATATCTCTTTGAACCTATCAAAATAGCCTTCATTTTATACAAAGATGTGTATCTTTGTACTCTCTTCTACAATGAATCTACCTGAATTTTATTTATTTTTGGTTTTCTGAGACAGGGTCTCACTGTGTAGTCCAGGCTGGGCATGAACTTGTGATCCTTTTGGTTCAGCCTCCTAAGTACTGGGATTACATATATTTGCCACCACATTCAACTTACGACATGTGATTTTGGCTGCCTTCCCCGCACCCCACTTCTTTTTCTTCCTAGAGACACTCTTAGGATCCACAATTAGCACTGTAGTGCTATCTGTTTGTAACCCACTAAGTGTTTTGGATGAATCTCCTCTCCTGTCTGGACTTCTGTTCTTTATGGTAAAATGAGCACACTGGGCTATATGACCTCTAAGTGCCATGCCACCTGAAGTGCTCCATGGTTTTCTGCTAAAGGACCCTTCCTCCCATGAAAGATGTGGTTACTGAATTACAGCTGCAGGTAAGGCCTTGTAGTGCCTGGTTGCCAGTGGAAAAAAGGTAAATGACTGCTAGGGGTGCACAGGGATTTCGGAACTTCTGGGATGCACAGTCATATCTATGATTACCAATGCCAAGATGTGACTAAGGGGGAGAAAACACATTGTCTGGAATACTCCTAAACCAACTGAGGAGCACAAATTGGAGACAGGAAAAAGCATACCCAGAAGGGACTCTTCAGAGGTCAATTATGATACTGTTTCCAGGGGTCCAAAGATGCTTGTTTGGCAGGTCTAGTATCTCAGTGTTACAGGGCTTTGGGTCATAAAATATGCATGATTCCTGATCTTGACAACACCAGTTCTGTGACCTTGAACAATTTATTTAGCTTTCTAAAAACTGTATATATTTGAAGAATACAACACAGTGTTCTGAAATATTTGTTCTGATTTAGCATTACTATAGTCAAGTAAATCCAACATCTCATATACTTACTTTTCTGTGTATAGTATCTAAAATCTATTCTCTTGGAAAATTACCACTTATATATAATTATCATCATTACAGTATAATGGTACCTCTAAATTTCTTCATCCTATGTAACTACAATTTTGTACCCTCTGACTTATGTCTTCTCATTCTCCATGGCTGGTAACCATTACTCTACTTAGTTATAAGGTATCTGATATTGGTGGGGCAGTACTGGAGAGCAAACCCAGAGCCTTTGCACTGAGCTACACCCTCATCCCTTTTTTTGAGGCAGGATCCCACCAAGTCTGAGTTGCCCAGGCTGGGATCAAATTTGTACTCTTCCTGCCATACCCTCCCCCAAAATGCTGGGATTACAGACATGTGCCACCATGCTTGGCTGAGTTTTCTCCCCCTTCAGATACTACATATAAAATATCATGTAATATTTGTCTTTCTGCATCTGGCATATTTCACTTAGTTTTACTCTGGTAATGACTTCTAGTTTTACTCAAGTTTTTGCAAATAGCAGGATTTCTTTTTAATGCTGGATATTCTATTATATATGCAGAAATATTTATATATATTGTAATACCTCTATCCATTTATATATATTGTAATACCTCTGCCAACGGACACTCCATTTGTATCTGTATCTTCACTACTGTAACACTGCAATGAACATGAGAGTACAGATGTCTTTATGTAGTGGTAATTTTATTTCCTTTGAGCATATACCCAGATGAGAGATTGCTAGGTCATGTGGTAGTTCCATTTTTAACTTCTTTGGGAACTTCCATACTGTTTCCCACAGTGGCTGCCATCAATCTGCACTCCCCAGACTGTACAAGGGCTCCCTTTTCTACACACCCGTGCCCACACTTACAATCTTTTGTTATAAAACCCATTCTAACAGATGCAAAATGCTGTTTCATAGTAGTTTGATTTGCAATTCCCTGGTGATTAGCAACGCAGAAGACTTTTTTATATACCTTTTGGCCACTTTGATGTCTTCTGTAGAAAAAAGTCTATTCAGGCCCTTTGCTTACTTTTTAATTGAGTTATTGTTTTGCTGAGTTATGTGAGCTCCTTACATATTTTGGATATTGGCCACTTATTAGATCTGGGGTTTGCAATTTTCTTTCATTCTATAGGATGCTTTTCATTTTACCAGCTGTTTCTTTTGCTTGGCAGAAACTTTCTTGTTTGATGTAGATCCATTTATTTTTGCTCTTGTACTTGAGCTTTTGGTGTCCCATTGAAAAAATAATTGGGGGCTGGGGATTTAGCTCAGTGATTAGAGTGCTTGCCTTGCAAGCACAAGGGCCTGAGTTCGATCCCCGGCACCACAAAAAAAAAAAAAAGAAAAGAAAAAATAATTGCCAAGACCAATGTCAAGTCACTTCCCCAGTATGTTTTTTTCAGGAGTTATACAGTTTTAGGCCTTACATTTCAGTCTTTAATCCAATTTTATTTTTATGTATGGTTGAAGGGTACAATTTCATCCTTTGTATGTGGGTAGACAGTTCTCCCAGAATCATTTATTGAAGAGATAGTCCTTTCCCTATGGTATATTCTTAGTGCTCTTGTTGAAAATCAGTTGACCATATGAGAGTGAATTTATTTTGGGGTTCTCTATTCTGTTACATCTCTCTATTTGTCTGTTTTTATACCAATACCACACTGTTTTGATTACTAGAGCTTTGCAGGTTTTGAGGTCAGGTACTGTGATGTCTCCAGCTTTGCTCTTTTTGCTCAGGCTTGCTATGTAGCTCTCTGGGGGTCATTTGAATTTTTTTAGTGGGGTGCTGGGGATCGAACTCAGGGGCTTGTGTTGCCAGGCAAGTGCTGTACCACTCGAGTTAAATCCCCAACTCCAGATCATATGAATTTTAAGATTGTTCTTTCCATTTGTGTGAAAAGCATCACTAGAATTTTGACAGGGATTTCACTGAATTTATAGATAGCTTTAGGTAGTGTGAACGTTTTAATATTCTTTCAATCCACGAACACAGGATACATCCATTTATTTGTGTCTTCCTTTCACCAATGTTTTGTAGCCTAGTCGATCTATCTATCTAACCCCCTCCATATATATATCTTTCACCTCTTGCTTACTACTAAATTTTTTAATGCTATTGCAAATGGGATTGTTTTGATTTCTTTTTCAGATTGTTAAGATATAGAAACACTATTTTTGTACGTTAATCTTCTACAACTTTACCAAACCTATTTACTAGTTTTAACAGTTGGTGGTTTTTGGTGGCTTTTAGGATTTTCTGTACACAAAATTGTATCATCTATACACAGGGACAACTAAACTTCCTTTCTGATTTAGTCACCTTGTATTTCTTCTTCTTACCTAAATGTTCTAGCTAGGAGTTCCAGTATTATGTTGAACAGAAGTGGTGAGAGTAAGCATCCTTGTCTTGTACCCCATCTTAAAGGAAAAGCTTTTAACCGTTACTACTGATGTTAGCTGAAAGCTTGTCATATATATGTAAAACCTTTATTACATTGAGGTACATTCCTTCAATACTTAATTTGTTGAGAGTTTTTATCATGAAAGGATGTTGAGTTTCATTTTTTCTGCATCTATATGGTTTTTGTCCTTCATTCTAGTAACATGGTGTATGATACTTGTGCACGTCGAACCAACTTTGTAGTTCTGTATTTTATTTGATCCTTTAATTTCACAATGGCAGTTACTCTTTAGCTACAAAACTCTATTAATCTGCAGAAGAAGCTTTAAAAGATACCTGGAAAATATTTTATCTTTTTAGAGAAATTCGAAGTCAGAACACTTGGATGTGAGTAGCATGAAACAGCCATTCCTGTCAAGCCCTCATCTTTAACTGCCTCTTAACACTTCCTGCCTATAGGTGGACAAAAACAAGACAAAATAAAATTTGTTCTAAGAACTGGTTCTGGAAAATATTTCCAAAGTTCAAAGTCTATCCATGGAATAAAGCTTAACCTTCTCATGGAATTTCAAGGAATTTTCACACTCTTGGCTCCTAATAAAAACAGACTTGGAGACCTTAGAGTCATCTGTCATCTCACAAAACTATTACCTAAAGTATAACTCTGAGATTAAAAACTGTCATGCGGATTGGGCCTCAATGCGTCCCCAACAGCCTGCGGGCTTTGAGTAAGTGTGGGTTTAAATTCTGCTGCCAGGGGCTCCAAGATGGTAGAAGAGAGGAGGAGCTGTGGTGGAGCTGCTCTGTGAAAATTGACTAAAATCCAGGTAACCCAAAGTCTCCTGAGGGACATATATCATTACTCCAAAAGCAACCTGAGATAAGAAACCTGTGGATCAAGCAAAACCTAGACACAGGACTCTAAGGAATGGTGAAGCAGTCCATGAGGATTCTGACAGGAACCTGGCTGGCGTGTGGAGCAACCTGGGCAGGGGAGCCCGTCCCCACATGCATGGAGCAGCCTGGCCTGCGTGGAATGGCCCAGGGTGGGGGAGCCTGGCTGGTGTTGCGGTGGAGCTGACATTTCAAGAACATCATAAGAATGAGAAGAACTGTAATACCAAGACCAACTCCAGCTGTGTAGGAAAGATTTAAAACAGAAGACCCCCCAACTCACTCGTTTTTTTTTGTTTTTTTTTTTTTGTTTTTTTTTTTGCCTTGCTCCAAACAAAGGATACTGCAGCCTGGCAGCAAATTTCGCCAGCACATAGAAGGCAAACAAACAGGAAGCTGCTCTCTCCCTGCAAGCAACTGCCAGGATTTCTCTCTTCTCTTTCCCCTTTTGTTTTCTTTCTTCCCCAAGCCATAGCTACTAGCTAGAATCTCTGCCAACGGCAAAGTGATGGTCCATGGCATCAGTGGCTACTGGTTAAAGAGAATGCCATTCCACCCTACCCTGCCTTCAACAGCTGACTGGGAAAAAGGAGAGGGCACAAAACTGCAATTTTCCAGAGGCAAATTTTCCTTGACTGCACCCACCCTTGCAGCAGCCCTGCCCTACATTGGCCACCCCAGCCTGATATCTGCCTGATATCTGCAACAGCCCTGCCCTGCTTCTAGTGGCTGGGATAGAGGAGAGAAATGCCAGTGGCATGGAACAGAGGAGGCCATGCAAGGACCTGGAAGTGCCAACTGTAC
Organism: Hystrix cristata; assembly: GCA_004026905.1. Lineage (NCBI taxonomy): Eukaryota > Metazoa > Chordata > Mammalia > Rodentia > Hystricidae > Hystrix > Hystrix cristata. Next base: position 26,238 of record PVJO010016521.1, read on the forward strand.
CCATGCAATGCAGAAAAAGCTGCAGAGATATAAAGGGTAAGGAGATGTGGGTATGCTGCCAAGGGACGCTCAGAGAACTGCTGGCTGAAAACCTTGCCCCAGACTCAACACCTGGAGGCCAAGATCAGCACAATACCCAATGCTAACTACTGCAGACTCAGTGGAGTTACTCAACACAGATTTGGACTTTGGCTTGGACACTAACACACAACAGTAGACATCAGCGGAATTTTACTATATATATTTTTTCTTTTGATTCTTCTTTTTCATTTGGTTACCTGTTTCTTTTATCTTCCATTTTTTATCTGTTCTTTTGTGTTGTTGTTGTTTAGGTTTTTACTGTTATTGTATTGTTTTGTTCATATCTCCTTTTCTCTTTTTTCCTTTCTCTCTCTCCTTTCTCAATAGCCTCTTCTGATTTTTTTTTAATCTTCTTTTTTCAATGTAAGTGAATATTGTATAGATTTTCTATGGTTTGCTCCAATATTTTCACCCTTCACTCTTCCTAATGTGTCTACTCTAGTTTCTGAAAGCTTGGGTGATCTTCTTTTATCCTCCAGCCTTGGATCTACCATATTTCTCTTCATTTATCTCTCTATCTGTCCCTATCCCTCTTGATCAACCCCCACACCCACAAAGGGTAAAAACCACTCTGCTAACGGGAAACTCACTGCACACAAAGCCTGGTTTATGTTGGATCTTGTAATATAACTGTAGACTTTGCTCCTATGGTTGAAAGTACAGAATTAATAATTACTGCAGTCTGCCAAGTTCATGAATATGCTTGGTGCTACTGTTATTGCTAATGTAATACTATAACCAGGGTGTCATACCTATTACAATTACTTGTACTTTCTTGAATAACAATACTATGATTATAAGATTGTAATACACAGACCAGTATCAAAAAACTAAGTGCTGGGCCAAACAGACAGCGACTTCTCATCCCTATTAAATTTGGAAGGCAGGATCTTGAGACAGACACAAAAGCCAAGAACCACCCTTACCTGGATGACATCTCTGAGGAACAGACATTTCCTAGGAAAGCCTTGATACTTGTGTTAAAGTTACCTACCATAAACAAACTATAAAATCAGGGGCTGGGGATTTAGCTCAGTGCTTAAGAGTACTTGCCTTGTAAGCCCAAGGCCCTGAGTTTGACCCCCAGCACACACATGTGTGCACACACACACAGACACACACACATTCAACACAAAAACAAACTAAAAGGGAAATAGCTATAAAATGACAAGACACAGAAGTAAAATACAACCCCAGATCCCCAGCCCACCAGAACAAACCCAGAAGAAAATGAAATAGAGGAAATCCAAAGACATCCAACTGAACTTTCAGAAACGATAGCAGCAGAAATTAAAAAACAGATGAATGAGGCTATAGAGAATATCAGATTAGAAGTAACTCATCAAATTAAAATAGAGATGATGACCATAATGAAAGACCTGCTCAGTGAATTTAGGGTAGACACAGATATAAAAACAGAGAAGCTCAGGAAAATGATGGAAAACTTGAACACTCAACTCAGGAAAGAAATGGGACAGATATTCAAGAGATCAAAAATTCTCTTGAAAGTACAAGCAGTGGATTGAATGAAAGTGAAGACATTATCTCAGATCTAGAAGACAGGACTGCAGTTAACGACCATGTAAAGAAAGACTTCTTAAAAATAGAAAGAGACTATGAAAAACCAATCCAACAGCTGCAAGGTGATGCAAAGAACAATATAAGATTGATTGGAGTGAACGAAAAAAAGCAGGAGATAGTATGAAGGACATAAATTACTCACAGAAGTAATGACAGAAAACTTCCCAAGCATGAGAAAAGAATCTGACATACAGATACGTGAGGCATACAGAACCCCAATTAGTCATGATCAAAACAAATCTACACCAAGACACATAATAATCAAGATTCTAGAAACTCAACACAAGAATTTGTGTTGAATGTAGAAAATTGTTAGAACTGAAGAAACTCGTGACCACCAAACCATTTCTACAGAATATTTTGAAAGGCATTCTAGAAAGGGAAAAAGGAAACTATAATTCCAAGGGCATTAATAAAAATAATCCACCAAGCAAGGCAAGTATTTGAACAGAGAGGAAAAACAGAACCAACAACGGAAAAGACTATGACAAAGAAAAGTCAATACATAACAGTAATAACCATCAATGTAAATGGTCTAAACTCACCAATCAAAAGAAGCAGACTGGCAGAATGAAACAGGACCCATCAATATGCTGCATACGGGAAACACATTTAACTCAAAAACAAATTCATAGACTGAAAATCAAAGGATGGAAAACAGTACTTCATGCAACAGGAACACAAGAAAAAGCAGGGTTAGCTATCCTAATTGCAAAGTGAACATCAAGCCAAGACTGATCAAGAGAGACAAAGAAGGTCAGTACATTCTTGTTAAAGGAAAACTTCAAGAGGAAGAGATAACAATCATAAATATTTATGCACCAAATGAAATACTGGTGCACCCAACTACATAAAACAGATATTAATGGACATGAAAAATCAAATGAACACTAACAATTATAATGGGAGACCTCAACACCCCATTATCACAAATAGACAGATGAGCTAGACAAAAAAATCAACAAATATCAGAACTGAACCAAATCTGTGAACAAATGGACTTAGTAGATGTCTACACAGTGTTCTACCCACAACATTGGAATACACGTTCTTCTCAGCTGGCCACAGGATGTTCTACAAAATTGACCATATACTAGCTCATAAAGCATGCTTAAGTAAATGCAAAGGAACTGAATTATCTCATACATATTATCAGACCATAGTGCAATGAAACTGGAACTCAGTAGCAAGAGAAACCAAAAAAACTACATAAACACATGGAAATTAAATAACATCCTCGTGAACAACAGCTGGGTTGCAGATGAAATTAAAGAAGAAATGAGGCAGTTCATACAATTAAATGATAATGTCATTACAACACACCAGAATTTAAGGGATGCAATGAAAGCAGTGCTACGAGAGAAATTCATAGTGTTGAATTCCCACATCAGGAAAACAGAGCAAGCTCAAGTAAACAACCTAATGTTGAACCTCAAACTCCCAGAAAAAGAAGAGCAAATCAACCCCAAAGCTCATACAAGAGAGGCAAGATCAGAGCCGAAATTAATGCAACTGAGACTAAAAAAAATACAAAGAATCAATAAATCAAAGAGTTGGTTCTTTGAAAGATTATATAATACTGACAAAACCTTAGCCACTCTTATCAGAAAAAAGGAAAGACTCAAATCCACGCAATAAAAAATGAAAAGGGTGAAGTCACAACTGACCCTGCAGAAATCCAAAAGATCATAAGTATCTACTTCAAGAGCCTAAACTCAAACAAGATGGAAAATATTGAAGAAATGGACAGATTCTTAGATACATGAGTTACCAAAGCTGAATCAAGACTAAAAAGACTAAATAACTCAATATCAGCCATTGAAATTGAAGAGTTAACTAAAAACCTACCAACAAAGAAAAGCCCAGGTCCTGAAGGATTCACAGCTGAATTCTACAAGAAATTTAGAGAAGATCTAATACCACTATTCCTCAAACTCTTTAATGAAATTGAAGGGGAAACAATGCTCCCAAAATCATTCCTGGAAGCAAGTATCACCCTGATACTAAAACCAGAAAAGGATCCAAAAAAAAGAACTACAGGCCAATCTCCCTAATGAACACAGATGCAAAAATTCTCAACAAGATACTGGCAAACACAATGCAACACATCATCAAGATAATACACTATGACCAAGTAGGATTCATCCCAAGGATGCAGGGATGGTTCAACATATGCAAATCAATAAATGTAATAACCTTATCAATAGAGTCAAGGACAAAAATCACATGATTGTTTCAATAGATGCAGAAAAGGCTTTTGACAAAACCCAACACCCATTCGTGATAAAAACTCTACAGAAATTAGGAATAGAGGGTCTATCTCAATCTGATAAAAGCCATCTATGACAAACCAATGGCCAGCATCATACTAAATGGTCAAAAACTGAAAGCTTTCACTTTAAAATCTGGAACAAGACAACAATGTCCACTATCACCATTCTTATTCAATATAGTTCTGGAAACATTAGCCAGAGCAATTAGGCAAGAGAAATAAATAAAAGGAATAAAGATAGGAAAGGAAGAAGTTAAATTATCATTATTTGCAGATGATGTGCTACTCTACATAGAAGACCCCAAAAACTCTACAAAGAGACTTCTGGATTTAATAACTAAGTTCAGCCACGTAGCCAGATACAAAGTCAACACTCAGACATCAATAGCATTTCTATATACAAAGAGCAAACTCACTGAGAAAGAAATTAGGGAAGCTGCACCATTCACAAATGCATCAAGACAAAAGAAATATCTAGGAATCAATCTAACAAAGTGAAAGATCTTTACATTGAAAACTACAGTACTCTAAAAGAGGAAATTGAAAGGGATATCAGAAAAAGGAAAGATATCCTGTGTTCTTGGGTAGGAGAACCAACGTAGTAAAAATGGTCATACTTCCTAAATTACTATACAGATTTAATGAAATCCCAATAAAAATACCAATAACACAGTTCACAGAATTAGAGAAAGCAATTATAAAATTCATCTGGAACCAGAAGAGACCAAGAATAGCAAAAAGAATTCTGGGCAACAGGGGCAAGACAGGGGACATCACAATCCCTGACTTGATATTATAGTATAAAGCTACTGTGATAAAAACAACAAAAAGATAGATCAATGGAACAGGCTAGAAAATGTAGAGACAATGCCAAACATGCTCAAAAACCTCATCTTTGACAAAGGAGCCAAACACCCTCACTTGAAGAAACACAGCCTCTTTAATGGTGCTGGAAAAACTGGCTTGCCACACGCCGAAAACTATAACTAGATACATGTCTCTCACCATGTACTAAACTAAAATCGAAGTGGATCAGAGATCTAAACATTAAAACAGAAACACTAAATCTGTAGGAAGATAGAATAGGAAGAACTGTTGAAGACATAGGTGTAGCAAAAACTTAATGAACAAAACTCAGACTGCATGGGAAATAACACGAAGAATTAGCATTTGGGATTACATCCTATTAAAAGGCTTTTGCACAGCGAAAGAAATCACCAACAGAGGGGGGAAGACAACCCACAGAGTGGGAAAAAGTTTTTACCAGTGGTTCTTCAGACATAGGTCTAACATCAATAATATATAAAGAACTCAAATAAATCAGATTTATTTGAGAATCAAATAAGAATTAAATAAATCAAAGAACCCCAAATTTAAAGACCCAATCCAAAATTGGGTATCTGAAATGAACAGACACTTCTCAGATGAAGAAATACAAATGGCAAATAAATATATGAAAAAGTGCTCAACATCACTGGTCATTTGAGAGATGCAAATTAAAACAACACTAACATTCCATCTCCAGAAAAAACAGCTGCTATCAAGAAATCAACCAATAACAAATGCTGGCGAGGCTGAAGGGAAAAAGGAACCCTCCTCCACTGTTGGTGGGAGTGTAGGTTGGGCCAACCAGTGTGGAAATCAGTGTGGAGATTCCTGAAAAAACTACATCCAGAGGTTCCATTTGACCTAGCTAGTCCTCTTTTTGGTATCTTCCCAGAAGAATTAAAAACATCGTATCACAGCAATAAATGCACAATCACGTTTATAGCAACATAGTTTGTAATAGCTAAATCCTGGAAACAACCCAAATGCCCAGCAAGTAATGAATGGCTAATGAAGATATGGTTTTTTAATACTCTGTCGTAAAAAAGGATAAACTTAAAACATTCATAGGTAAATGCACCTTGAGAGCATATTCTTAAGTGAAATAAATCAGATACACGTGAGTACATATCAAATTGTTTCTCTCAGAAACTATAAATGTAAATAAGGTCAAAAAGGCATAATAGATATTGTGAAAAAGAAAGACAATACTTAAGTGGAAAGAGACCTAGGGGGGAGGAGGGGGAAAGGAAGGGAAAAAGAAAAGAAAAAGAAGAAAAAAAACGGAAAAACGTAAATAAAGCTATTGTAAAAAAGGAGGGGAGGGAGCATAGGAGGGAGGGGTGGGGAAGGAGGGGAACCAAGATATATCATGTACAGGTACCAATTAACTATGATGAATGTGATCATTATGTATATCTACAATGTACCAATACATGTTCTTGGTAAATAGAAAAACAAAACAAAACAGAACAAAATAAAAGAAACAACTGTCCTATCTGTATTCTAAGGCCAGAGTGACTCTGGCAACTTATTACTCTACATAAAAACTATTTGTTCATTAAATATTGAACATGTAAAGTGTATAGTGCTGACAGTTGCTGAATAAGCAAACTTGAGATTTTTATTCAAATAATTCTGATTTTTTTTTATAGATGGAGTCTACTGCGTAGACTATTAGGGAAAATTTTACCTTCCACAGAAGCCAAGTAACCACACGGTTTTCTTACACGCCCATTCAGTGGTAAATCCACATTAAAAAAGAAGTAAATATTCTATTTAAACTTGACTCTCCAATTATATAAATATGTATTATGTTTTCACGGCAACTATTCCATTTATTTTATACCTGATTTCCTCAAGTACTTTTTAAACTTCTAAAAACAAGGCAAGGTTAATATCCCAGAAGTGGTCAAGATGCTTGCTGGCTAAGTGAGGGTGCTGGAGCATTAAAACAAGACTCTAATAAATTAGAAAGGATGTTTTTATTTCATAATGCTGTAAATATTACTTTTTTTCAGTACTCAACAAATACTTATTGAACATCTGTTGTAGGCCTGGCACTGCCATGGACTCTCGGTAGTAGGTAAATTCAGTATGTCAAATGAGAACTTATACAAACAGATATATTAGAAAATTCTTTTTTGGGGGGGTGCTGGGGATCGAACTCAGGGCCTTGTGCTTGCTAGGCAAGCACTCTACTACTGAGCTAAATCCCCAGCCCCTTAGAAAACTCTCTTTTAGTAAGCCAGGCACCGTGGCCAAGGCCTGTAATCTCTGCTGCTTGGGAGGCTGAGATAGGAAGATCACAAGGTGAGGCCAACTCAGGCAAGAGACCAAGACTCCATCTCGAACCAAACAAAAGAAAAAGCTGGGTACAGCAGTGCATGCCTGTAATTCCAGCTACTCAAGAGGCTGAGGCAAGAAGACTGTGACCAAGGACAACTGGGCAACTCAGTAAGACCTTGTTTCAAAATAAAAAGCTAAAAAGGGATGTCAGTGTAGCTCATCATCCAGTTCCCTTAGGTTCAATCTCCAGTACCACTAAACAAAAAAAGAAAAAAAAAAAGAGAAAACCCATTTTTATGTATGTCAATACGTTTGATAAGCTACATTGATATAATACATTCATATATCTGATGTATGAAAAATATTCATGAAGTACTTTCACGTGTAATCTTTGACAGTAATGCAGACAGAGCTATCATAGGAAATATGGTATCAAAGGCTAACGCTGGGGCTGGGGATTTAGCTCAGTGATTAGAGTGCTTGCCTTGCAAGCACAAGGACCTGAGTTCGATCCCCGGCACCACAAAAAAAAAAAAAAAAAAAAAAAACAACAACAACAAAAAAAAAACAAAGGCTAACGCTAAATGCAAAGGTAAAAGAAATAGAAAGGGATTTTTTTTTTGAGACAGGGTCTTGATATGTAGTTCAGGCTGGTCTTTCGAGCTCACTATGTAGCCCAGGCTGACCTCAAACACACAGTGATCCTCCCGCCTCAGCCTCCTGAGTGTGGGATCACAGGCATGTACTACCATGCCTGGCTTGGGCTGAGTTTTGAGAACAGTATAAAACTTAGAAATTCTCATGGTCTACAGAGAGGCAATGTGTGCGTATCTGGTACTTACTACATGAGAGTTTTATGGATTCCTTGTCTCTTGTCATTCTCATAGTAACATGCAAGGTGAGTACTGTTATGAAACTTATTTTATAGGGAATTGAAGAAAGGTTAAGTCACTTGCCTAAGCTACTACAACTCTTACATGGTAGAACTAGAATTTACTAATGCCAACACCAGGGCTTCTAAATGCTCCTAACCTTTATGATATTATGTTGCAAATGAAGATGAATTGTTGGAAATATAGCACTACTAAGCTAATACACTGACTTTCAACTCATAATTTGTTTTCAATTAGTCTCCTGGAAAGTGTGTTTTTTGGGAGGGTGAGTAGTACTGGGGCTTGAACTCAGGACCTTCACACTGAGCTACATCTTCAGCTCTTTTTTTTTTTTTTTTTTTTTTTTCCAATTTTTTGAGACAGGGTCTAAGATGCTTAAATTTATTTCGTCTTGCCCAGTGCTCCTGACTGCTGGGATTACAGGTGTGCACGATCATGCCCAGCTTCTATCTTTATTTTTCAAATAGAAAGCAGTGAAAAAATGAAATGGCTTTATATGTATTAACTTCTAACATCATCAATGCTACTAAAAATATTTCTAAAGCAAGAAATACCCATATTGACTTACCTCCTATTGCTAGTGTATTGGCAGACTGCCAGCCAAATAATCTGCTAGGATCAAAGGGTGACAATGACTGAAAAAAAAAAGTCAATCAGAGTTAAAAGCTTATTCATTCTAAAATAAGTAAACAAAATGATACGAAAAACCTTCAGAGGCAATTTGCTTCTCCAAATAAAATTTTTTTTCATTACTAGAGATGACTAGAGATAGGGCCTTTGCATATCCCCAGCATCTTCTTCCTTTAAATTTTATTTTGAGTCAGGGTTTTGCTAAGTTGCCTAGGTTGGGCTCAAATGTGAAGTCCTCCTGCCTCAGCTTCCCAGACCGTTAGGATTACAGGAGTGTACCACCATGGCTGACTTCCAGGGTAATTTAAAAACTTATGCTGGGCTGGGGTATAACTTGGAGGTAGAGAGAGCACCTAGCCAGCATGTGCAAGGTCCTGGTTCAATCTCCAGCACAATAAAATAAAATAAAATGAAATGACATAAAATAAAACTTTATCTCTCTGAACAATAATTCTTTGAACACAACTAAAAACAACAAAAAAGACAGCTTTCTATTTTTTGGGGGGAGGTGCTAGGGATCAAACTTAGGACCTTGCACTTGCTAGGCAAGCACTCTTCTACTGAGCTAAATCCCCAACTTCAGCTTTCTATTTTAAAAATGGTAGGTTTGTTCCTTTTAAAGACTCACCTTACTTCAAGAGAGGTCTGGAAAACATATGCTCTTTTGGCAAAAGCAGAATCAATTACAACACAAGACACACTTTACTATAAAATGTTACTTTGTAAACATGAGAAAAATTAATGGCAAGGAGGCAAAGGAAAAAGTAAGGTGGTTGAAAGAATGTGGTAACCAAAAATATTACCAAACAAAAAATGGTAGACTAAGGTCAAGTCAGAAAGGGTTGACAAAAGGGAGTAGTGGCTGTTTGGAATTTGTCAGGTCAAAGACTAAGCAAAGTCTATGAATAGATGGGAAGTCTATAGGGGGAAAAAGAGCTATTAAGTCAGGATTCAATGGCTAAGGGAGAATTTGTGGTCTATTAGGGAAGGATCAATTTTCCTAAATAATTTTTCTAAAATAACAGCACTAAAATTGTAGTATGTAGGGGTTGGGGATTTAGCTCAAGTGGTAGAGTGCTTGCCTAGCAAGCTCAAAGCCCTAAGTTAGATCCCCAGCACTCCCCTCAAATAAAATAAGATAAAATAAAATTACACCATCTATTGTGAAATAGGAAGAAAATATTCAAATGGGAAGGGGAACTAGGGAGGGGAGAGGGGGAAAGTAAGGAAGAGTAAAGGAAAAAAGAACAGAAAGAAAAATGGAAAGAAAGCTTTCTAAATAAAGAGGTGAAGAGGGGCTGAAGGCAGGGGAGAGGACTGGAAAAAAAAAGAATCAGCAAGGTATATCATGTACAGGTACAAATTCCATTATGATGAATGTTATCATTATGTGTATCTAAAATGAACCAATAAAATTAATTGAAAAAAATTCAAGGCAGGAAAAAATTTACACCATCAACTTGAAAACATAACAAAGAATAATATGAAACCATGTGTATTTGAAGCTGATTCATACCACTTTAGGTAGAGAAACTAGGCTTTTATATAATCACTCATAGTTTATACCAGAGCTACCTGAAGTGCTGGTCTGCAGTGAGATAAGATCCCTGTGCCAGAATGCCAATCCAGCATTCTGCTTCCCTCTTCAGGACAGTCTTACTACAGAAAACCCACAGAAGTCGAGATCAGTTCTCACAGATCAGCACCGGCCAGCAGATCATACTCTTGAACAGCCCATCCCAAGAATTTTTCACATTAGAGTAAGAGTGACTTTGTATCTTTATAGAATTATGGAGTTTATGTTGAAGATACTGTGTGAGATTATGTGTACAACAGAAAAAACAGAAAAGCTTTTTGAACCGAGAAATGAGCAAAAGGTGTTCTTCAATGACTTCTCTGAATCAAGTCTTCAGGGAGTTTATTAATTTTGTTAATAAATAAAATTAACCACAATATAAATAAAGAGCAAAATGAAAGATAATAAGAAGTAGAGGGACAGAGCTTTCTCAAAGGGGAAAGGGGTCCACGAGATGGAGTGATGGAAGAGGTTCAGGGGATGAAAACAGGAATTAAGATGTGTCATGCACACGTATCAACTATACACAAGAAATGTAAACATTATGTACTGCAAATATGTACCAAAAAGGGAAGGGAATTAAGAGATGGGTAAAGGGGGGAGGGAGGGAAAGGAATGGGGATGAAAAAAGGAATTAAGATTTATTATGTACATGTATCAACTTCACACAAGGAATGTAAATGTTATGTACCACATACATTATAAGATACATGTCCTACAAAAGAAAAGAGAAATAGAAACAAAATTATATGCTTCTGTGTAATTTTTTCTGGGTCCAGGGTTCATAGCTCTCTCACATTCTTAAGGAGCTCTGGGTCCTGAAAAAGATTAAAAAGCACTGATTCAAATACAGGACCCTAACTCACTCAGACAAGATCTGCAGAGGTTATCAGTGGTTCAATGGAACGGATTTTGAAGCAAGCAGTGGACAGGTATTCTGGTCAACTATCTTTGTCTTATCTGTTTCCATTCTTCCCCTGCTCTACTTCGTATCATAAGGAACTAATTTCCCAAGCCTCTTTGCTGTCTAGCTACCAGGTAAGTGCAGCCATGAAAGATACTCAGGGAGATTAAAGGTGGGAAGAGGGAAGAGACCAAGATATTTTCACTTGCTTTGCTTTCGGGAGGCCTCTCCTCCAAATTTCTAGTTTCACCCCTCTAATATTCCCTGCTCCCTTAGGCAGCATAGTTTTAAGATTAGCTCCCAGAGGTAACTTCAGTTTCTGTGTTCTGACAACACTGCTGTTTTGTTCTATAGACTTAAAGATGTCAAAGATTTTTTCTTTTGCTGATTTTTGGGTGGTCTCACTGTCACATTTGGTTTTTTCATTCTGCCTCACCATGTGTAAGCAATTCCCTATGCTGAAAACCCTCCATTTGAAGAATGTAGTGTTTTCTATTTTGGCAGCTGAACCCTGACTGATACACTAAACTACTGTACCTGAACGAGGTGGTAGAGTGTAATATCGGGTGGCAGGACACTAGGAGCAGTGCACTGTGGGAAGAGAGCAGCTTTTAACTTTGGGTAAGGAGTTAAGGCCATCCTCAGCAGCTGGGGATCCACTTTCTTCAAACAGTTCTCATTTTCTTCATTCTGAACAACCTGGATAAAAAGACACATAACAGATATAGAATAACATTTTTCCCTTCTCAAAACTTTCATCTCTTTTTTCTCAAGAACCCTGTGAAAAGATTAGCTTGAGAAAGTATGTGGTAGTGAAAATAGCATTGTTAAAATTAGTCATAGGTTAATAGTAACAGTTATAGTTCTAGTTCTAAGACAACCTAGCTGTTTTACCTTGGATTAGATATTTAATTCCAGGCTTCATATTTCCTTATCTACAATCCTAGGAAGCTAAGCTAGATTTGTTGTATTCAAACTGTATGTTGTTTGGAAAAAGCTCTACTATTACAATGTTTTAAATATTTAAATTCGATATTAAATAGTAAATACCTTAAAAGATTTGAAAACTACTAGAGTAGATGATTCCTAGGTCCCTCCTCCTGAGCTCTAAAGTTATTCTGATTCTAATTTCGATAGATGATTAAAAACAGAGGAGTAAACAACTTAGCCATAGACATATACTGCAAAATCTAAAAGAGATAATATTAAATTAAGCTAGCAACAGGAAGAAATTCTTGAAGATTATATGTTTAATAGCATTAAATTCCCTCTGAGCAGGCACACTATACATTCAAAAAGCAAAAATAAGCAAATCTACTAGGTCCTTCAAAAGAGTTTATATGCGTAGCTAAAGATTATTCATTGATTAATTAATTTTTACCTTTCTAAAAGGTCAAATAGCAGAAAATAATTCCCATGAGAAAAATCTAAAATATACTTACTCCCAGAAGCAATCAGACCCGGGTTTTATCCTGTAAACAAACCCGGAGTTGTGGAAAACACACTAATGGGAAAAAAGTATCTTTAATAAAAAACTTGAAAAGTGGTTCTATTTTAATATTAGTGGAGATCTAGACAATCTATAGAATATTTCTGCTAAATTTAAAATCATTCCTATTTTGCCATAATAGGTAAAAGCATTGTCCACACCTGGATGGCGCCCCCAGGAGCATACATTGTAGTAGCAAGGGCCAGGAGGGTATGTCCTTCCAATAGCATACTGCTTACACTGGCCTGATTGGTGGGAATCAAAATCTGAGCATTTGCAAGGCTAGCCTGGAAGATCAGTTTGGGATCTGGAAGAAAAAAGGATATGAAGTTAAGAGGTACACAATTCAGAGGGAAAAGTGTAAATTTAAAATCTATCCATAGTAAGGAGAATTTTCTAAGTGTAAGCAATAGAAAGACATCACAGGGGAAAAAAGGAAAACTCTGTCTACATGAAAGTACAGATTTCAAACAATACTAGAAGGCAACAATGAATTAGGAAGAAAAATTACAACAAATAATCTAAGAATTAATGCCCTCAACAAAATGCTCATACAAATCTATGCCAAAAGCACTTGACTCTAAGAGATAAATGGGTAAAACAAAACAGTTTACAAAGAAAATATAAATGCTTAACATAAAAATATATAATTCACTAGCACTAACAAAATGAAGAGTAAGTAATACAATCAGCCAGTTTGAGCAGAGACTGAGAGTTACAGATAAAATGTTACAACCTCATTGGAAAGCAACCTGGTCTTATGGCAAGAATCTGCAAAACATGTGAAGCCTTTGACTTAGTAACTTTATTTCTAGAAACCTACCTGTATTAAGGAATCAATCTGAAACAAGGGCTAACATTTTATGTTAAAGTATATTCAAGACTACTACTTCTAATAGAAAATGACTAACAACAGTCTCACTGTCAAAAAATGAGAGAATAATAAATTAAGGGGCTATCCATACAATAAAATATTATGTACATATATTTAAAAAGTCATTGTTTCTAAGAATACAGGAGAATTCTTATAATATTAGACAAAAACACAGTATAGAAAAACATAAAAGTTTCTTATACCATATCACTTATAATAGTCTATCACAAAGTAGAAGAAGAATAAATATTTGTTGGATGAATAAAATATAGACTAGATATGAAAAGAAAGTACAAAGAGTATACCTGAAAGAAAATATATTAAAATATTATCAATAGTTACCTATGGGTAGCTATATTCCTATGTACTTAGATTATCTACCTATGGATATGTTACTTTCTTTTTTCTGGGAGATGGATGATATGGTGAAAGAACTCAGGAGTACTCTACCACTAAGCTAGTTGCCCATGCAGGACCTGAACTTGTAATCCTCCTGCCTCAGCCTCTTGTATAGCTGGGATTATCACTAGCCGTGTACACTGTGCCCAGCTAGATGTAACCTTCTTGATGGTTGTCGGTGACTTCCAATTTTCTGTTAAATTTTACAATCAACATATATTACTTTATAATCAATATCCAAAACAAAAAACCCAAAATCCACGTTATGAAAAAATGTATTTAAAGAGAAACTGGACACTACATAAAAGATAGGCTGTTGAAACTCCTTGCCTGTGTAGTTGTTTGGTTTGTCCCCTTTCCTGTTACTCTGGGATGAGGCCTTAGAGACATCAGGGCTTTTCTGTCCTATTATAACCAGAACAAGGCTGTACATCAGCACTTTCACTAGCGAAGACACAGTAATTCTGCATATACCATGGATTTCTTTTCATTCCATTTGGAGTTGCTTACCAGAAATTCAGAGATAGGGGTGTAGCTCTGCAGCAGAACCCTGCCCAGAGGATGCAAGACTCTGGCTGGATCCCTAGCACCACATACATGAGTGAATAAATGAATGATTCAGAGCAAGCACTACTCACTCATGTAAAAGGGGTATTCCTCTACCCAACAGCTGGAATTCAGCCTGTGATTACCTGGAGGGATGCTGGAAACCTAAAGACAATAAAGTCTGAGGAGGAGGAGGTGAGAGAAGGGGATAGGACTACACAAGTTCTCCACTCTAAGTCTGGGTTTTCACAGTGGGCAAGAGGCTAAGATTTTTGGTTTTCTTCTTCTTCTTTTTTTATTTTTTTTATTTTTAACCAAGAACATGCATTGGTACAATGTACATATAATGATCACATTCATCTAATTTATTTTGACCTGTACATGATGCATCTTGGTTTTACCCCCATTCCCCACCCCTCCCCTGTTCCCTCCATCCCTATTTACAGCAGGTTTATTCACATTTCTCCATGATTTCCTTTTCCCCTTTCTTTCCTTCTTTTCCTTCCTGCTCTTCCCCCTTCTCTCATTCTAGTTTTCCTCTCCTTTGTATATTATCTTCCTATTATATCTATTACACTTTTTTGTCCTATTTACACTTATGGTTTCTCATATCAGAGAAACAATTTGATGTGCACTTGAGTGTCTGATTTATTTCACTTAATAGTATGTTCTCGAGGAACATCCATTTACATACAAATGACTCTAGTTTATCCTTTTTTATGGTGGTGTAGTACTCCATTGTGTAGAAAAACCACATCTTCTTTAGCCATTCATTGGTTGTTGGGCATTTAGGTTGTTTCCAAAACTTAGCTATTACAAATTGTGTTGCTATGAACGTGATTGTGCATATATCCCTATGATATGACGATTCCAATTCTTCTAGGAAGATCCCCAGTAGGGGAATAGCTGGATCAAATGGAACCTCTAGTTCTAGTTTTTTGAGGAATCTCCATATTGATTTCCACAGTGGCTGGACCAGTCTACATTCCCACCAACAGTGGAGGAGGGTTCTTTTTTCCCCACAGCCGTGCTAGCATTTGTTGTTGGTTGACTCTTGCAACCAACAACAACACTGTTCTTTCTGGAGTGAGATGGAATCTTTTTTTTTTTTTTTTTTTTTTTTTTTTTTTTTTTT
>PVJO010016522.1:0-41650 GCA_004026905.1 Hystrix cristata
AAAAGAAAAAGAAAAAAGAAAAGAAAGATTTCAAGCCTTGGTTATCTTCCAGGGTCTACAGTTTTGTGGCAGTGTCCAATTCAAGGTATGACCCTGCTCTTGCTGGTAGACAAAGAAGGCAGTCAGAGCCCAGATCCATGCTGGATAATCACCAGAAAGCTGATGATAAGAGTAGGGTGGGGTGCCAGTTCTGGGACTTTCAAATCCATAGAAATTCAGGCTGAACCTGGCCTCTTGTTGTGGGGGTGGGACCCTAGTCATTTAATTTATAATGCTTTGGGTGTCTCTTCCCAGCCTGACCATGGTACCCTGACCATGGATGCCTCCCATGGTTTTCCATCCCCCAGTCACTGTGGGTTTTTAACATTAGGAGCCCTGAGATTAAGCCACCCTGTGGTCGCTCTGTCTCCCAGGTTCAGCTGGCCCCTCCCTAGAATTGTGTTTGACCAAGCACTCTCTCTAAGCACACATCCAGGGCACTATGGCAAACACTTGGAGTCAATCACCAGCTGCTGTAGCTCACAGCATTCACTGGTCCATTCTACTGGTGTGTTTCTCCCTGAAGGCCTCTGGAATCACCCACTTTCACTGTCTCTTGTAGATTCAATCCTCCTTTCTCATGAGCCATGAGCCAGGAGAGAAAGCTGAGGGAAAAGTGTAGATTGACCCTTCCATTTTCTGTGTTTTGATCTGTCTCTTCAATTTCTCTGTAGGTTCCAATTTTCCTGTCAGATCTTTCCTGGGTTCCAGAGGTCCACCTCCTTCCTTGCTTTCTGTCCCAAATTGTTATTTTTCAGTGTCTGTATTCTGAATTGAGTATATTAAAACTTCTTTTAACAATTTCAACCTTTTATCAATACCCTCATACATTGTAAAATACTGTTGGCAACAGTTAGACTGGGATGGGGGAGGGAAAAGGAAAAGGGAAAAAAAGGTTGTAAATCAATAGGAAACTAGGGAGAAAAAAGATTATCAATAGATTAAAATCAGATAGGAGATCCATCTGTGTTGGAATTATTTTTACAGCTGAAATAATGGGCTAGTGTTGGGAGGGTTAGAAAATATTTGTGGGAATGGGAGAAGAAATGCAGAGGGAGGGATGTGTAATTAGAAATTAAGGGAAGCTGAGAGATTGTTGAAATCTATTAGTATGTTGATAGTTAATGTTTGGTTCCTCTTTGCACAATTTTTGTAAGGGTTATCCCAACATGCCTATGAAAGGTACTATTTAAATTAAGGGACTGGCTAATTTTTACTCTCTTTTGCACCTACACAGTTAGCTTCTATTATGGCTGAGTCTACGTATCCCCCCAAAGTTTCACGCTGTCATAGGTGGGGCTTTTCAGAGGTGGTTGGATCTAGAGTGTGTGATGCTAGAATTGTGTGATGCTGGGATTAAGGGTGTGTGATTACTAAATTAGTCCACTGATTGGTTTGGAATAGTTCTGGATGTGGATAATGAGAAGGCCCACCCTGAGTGTGAGTGCTACCCACCCTAAGAGCATTTATCCCGGATAAAATGTAAGGGACAGAAAGAGGGCTACTGTTGTCAAGTGTTGCTTGCTACTTCACTGTATTGCTGCCTTCTGCCTGCCATGAGCTGTTCTTCCTCTGCTGTGCCACCCTGCCTTGGAGCCAGCCAATTACATATGAAAACCTCTACAAACTGTGAGCTACAATAAACCTTTCCTCCTTTAGCTTTGGATGTTGGGTATTTTATCTCAACAATAAAAAAGTAACTAAGACACCAGATGATGACAAAAGAGAAGGAAGAGGGGGATAAGGAGATAACAAAGAGAAGGAGAGAGAAGAAGACCGGAAGAAGGAGGGGAAAGGTAATAAAAGGACAAAAAGAGAAGAAAAAATAAAAAAGAAACCACAGTCAAAAAATCCTCACACTGTTGCAAAAGCACAAAATTAAAGTGTCCTCATGGTTCCACTTACGTTGCAATCTAAATTCAATCATAGGTCTCCAATCTGGTTCCCCAACTCTGTGGTTTGATTAATTGTCTTTCTCTGGGAAAGATTTGTTAAGCCAGATGGCTCTCTGTGTCTGCCTCCTGCTTGCAAAAAGTACTCTGGGTGCGGCTAATTGCAGCCTTCATCTCCATCCCAAGATCTGAACACCTTGGATATTTAGGGGGAAGGATGCAGTGTAATTGGCCCAGCTCCTGGTTCGCTGTCAGCTTCCACCCGTGCCCTGTCATTTCCCTTAGGGTAAATTCCGTGGTTATCTCTGTGCTTTCCGTCCACTATCATTTCGCCTAGTATGTGCCAGGCACCTTCTGACTCAGGCATCATTCTCAATCTCTCTGCCTGTGGATCTTTTTCAGTCACCTTCCCCAGAGGTTCGCTCTCTGACACAACTCAGTAGAGTCCTAGACCCTCCTGCCTTCAGCAATTTTTTTTTTCCTCCCAGGGGAGTTGGGGACTCCCCTGAGGGACTCTGCCAGTAGGCATGGGCAACACACAGGATGCCTTATGAACACAACACTCCAGGTGTTTGGAGAAGGAAGGGGCAATCCTTTCTGGGTTGATCTGGACTGTTCTTTCCCTGGAGTCCTGTGACGCTCACACACAGCTCCCAGGCTGCAGTTCCCTCAGTGCTCAAATTCCTGCTCCTAATCAGTCTCACTGCTTCCAGATGCTGATTGCGCATACAAACCTCTAGGCTCTGTCTTCTCAGCATTCTGCTGCATGTCCCTAATCAGAGTGGTGGACTTGTTTTCAAATTCCTGAGAGGCTGCATGCATCTTCTTACACAATGTTCTCCAGCCGTCATTTTTTCTGAAACTCTGGCTTATGAATACCTCACTTGCTCTGTTCCTCTTCTAGGTGGGGAGGGTAGAATAATTGGGTATGTATTCTACCAGCCAGGTCACCACTGAAATGCCAGCTCCTTACCTCAGACAGCCTGATCTCCCAGACCTAGGAAGTAAGGGGTGCTGCAATCCCGGAGCAGAGAGGCTTTGCTTTCTGAGATCCTTCATATTACCTTCCCATAGCTGACTTTCTCTACAGCCTCCACTTCAGTGTATCTGATTTGCTGTGGTGTGAGTTTCAGAATCTTTCTTCATTGCTGCCACCACATAGCCTGCCATAATGATCTCTACTTAATGCTTATTTTATTTCATGCTATTTTGCTTAATTCATTTATCAGCTCTCAGTGTCCTTTGGTGGAGTTTTGGGGTCTTCTAGGTATAGGATCACATCATCTACAAACAAGGATAATTTGACCTCTTCCTTTCTAATTTGTATCCTTTTTCTTTTTTTCTTGACTAATTGCTGTAGTTAAAATTTCAAGAACTATACCGAATGGAAGTTGTTAGAGTGGTTCTTCATTTTAGAGAAAATGTATTCAGTTTTCCCCGTTGAGAATGACATTGGTAGTGGGTTTGTCATAGTTAGCCCTATTACTATATTGAGGAATGAGTCTTCAATGCCTAGTTTTTTCAAAGTCTTTACCATGAAGGAATGTTGGATTTTACTGAAGGCTTTATCTACATTAATTGTGATGATTATATGACTTTTATCCTTGATTCTGTTTATGTAGTGTATTACATTTTTTTTTGCATATGTTGATTCACCTTTAAATACTTGGGATGAAGTCAACTTGATCATGGTGTCAGATGTTTTTAATGTACTTCTTTATTCAGTTTGTATTTTATTAGAAAAATGTACATCTCTGCTCATCAAAGATATTGGTATATATTTTATTTTTAGTTTCTATTGGTATGAGGGTGATGTTGGCCTTGCATAGCGAGCTTGGAAGTGTTCGTTCTCTTACATTTCATGGAATAATTTGAGAAACATTGTTATTACTTCCATATTAAAGGTCTGGTAAAATTTAGCAGTGAACATGTTTGGTCCTTGGATTTTCTCTGTTGGGAAATATTTTATTATTGCTTCAATCCCATTGCTTCTTCTTGATCGGTGCAGGTTTTTTTTTTAATATTCTATTGATTTGGTAGGTCATATGTGTTTAGGATTTTATGAATTTCTTCCAGATTCTCCAATTTATTAAATTATAGGTTTTCAGATTAGTCCCCAATAAGTTTCTGGATCTCAGTGATGTCTGTTTTAACATCCCCTTTTCATCTCTAATTGCATTAATGTTAGTCTTGTCTCTCTTCCTTTTGGTTAGTTTTACTAAGGGCTCATCAATCTTGTTTTATCTTTTCAAAGAACCAACTCTTGGCTTCACTGATCCTGTGTACTGTGCTTTTAGTCTCTGTCTCACTACTTTACCTGTAATCTTTATTCTTTCCTTCAGTTGCATTTGGTTTTGTTTGTTCTTATTTTTCTAAGACTGAGATGCATCATTATGTTATTTGAGATCACTCTGAATTTTTTTATGTAGGCATTCAAAGATATAAACATTTCTCTAAAACCTGCCTTTGCTGCTCCCAGAGATTCTGGTATGTTGTGTTTCCATTTTCAGTTATTCTAGGAATTTTTAAAAATGTTTTCCCTGATTTCTTCAATGAACCATTGACCATTCAATAGTGAATTGGTCAATATCCATGTGTTTCTATAAGTTTCATGGTTTGTCTTGCTGTCGATTTCTAATTTCATTCAATTATGATCTGATAACATGCAAAAATTATTAAAAAATTATATTTTCAATTATTTCAATTTTTGCTAATGTTTGCTCAATAGCATAACATGTGATCAGTTTTAGAGAAAATTCTATGAGCTGTTAAGAATATGTATTCTGTAGTCATTAGATAGAATTTTCTGTATACATTCTTTAAGTCCATTTGATTTGTGCTGGTGTTTAACTCTAATGTTTCTTGATTGTTTTTTCTTTTGTCTTAAGGTCCTACCTCCATTGGCAGGAGTGGAGAATTGATATCACTGACTATTGTTGTGTTCTTACCTCTTTGTCTTTTATGTTGGGTGGTGATTATTTTATTGAATTTGGCACACCAATTATTGGTGCATATATTTTTACAATTTTTGTATCTTCTTTATAGATTGTTCCCTTTACCAATATGTAGAGGGCTTTTTGTCTCATCTGAATAATTTTGTATTGAAGTCTACTTTTCAGATATGAATATACCTAGTATGCTTACCTTCAGCTTCCATTTGCATGGAATATTGTTTTCCATCCTTTCACTTTCAGTCTGTGTATATATTTGCTAATAAGGTGTGTTTCTTGCAAGCAGAAAAGAATTGGGTCTTGTTTTTTTAATCCAATCTTCTATGTGTGCCCTTTGTTTAGATAATCACCATTTACATTCAGAATTATTACAGAAATATATGTACTAATTCCTGTCATTTTGTTGTTTTTCTATTACTCAATTCTTTTCTAAGTCTCAATAGCTTATATACTGCTCCTTTCCTGTGTGTAGGACTCCTTTAAGTATCTTCTGCAATGCTGGGTTAGTGGTAATCCATTTCTTTAGTTTATGCCTATCTTGAAACATCTTTATTTCTCCTTCAGTTTTGAAGTATTGCTTTGTGGGACATAGTAATCTAGGTTTGGCAATTTTCTTGAAATACATTTTCCCATTCCCTCCTGGGCTTTGGGGATTTTTCAGAGAAGTCTGAAGTTATACCGATGGGTTTGACTCTATAACTGAGTTGATATTTCTCCCTTGCAGTTTTCAATATTCTTTTATTTTTTCTGTACTCTTACAATATTAATGATAAGGGGATGTAGGGGCTGGGGATTTAGCTCAGTGGTTACAGTGCTTGTCTTGCAAGCAGAAGGTCCTGAGTTTGATCCCCAGCACCAAAAAATAATAATAATAATGATAATGGGATGTAGAAATGTTCTTTTCTATTCATGCTATTTGGGGTTCTAAATGGCTCCTGTACCTACATATCTATATCATTTCCAAGTTATGGGAAATTTTCTGCTATTATTTCATTGAATACATTTTCCTATGCCATTAGTCTGAACCTCAGCACCCTCTCCCACACCAAAAATTTCTAAATTTGGTCTTACAAATATGTCCTAGTATTCTTGGATATTTTGTTCATAATTATAGAGGTTTTTTTCTTATTAGCTGTGTGTAATAATTCCTCAACCTTATCTCCCAGCCCCAAAGTTCTCTCTTCTGTTTGATCATGTCTATTAAGTCTGTCCATTGAGCTTTTTATTTGACTTATTGCATTTTTCATTTGCAGAATTTCTGTTTGATTCTTATTTCTCTTTCTTTGTTTTTTAACTTTATTTTTATCAGTACATATTTGTCATACATATTGAGCAAATTCATCATAGGGAATTTATACCTGTACATAATATATCTAGATTCTTTGCTTTTTCCCATTCTCCTCCCCTCCCTTCAATCCTTCTTCCTCTCTCAATTTACAAAAGCTTTGTTGCCATTTGTTTCCTTCTATTCATTTTTCCCCTTTTCCCTTTCTTAGCTTCCCCATTCTCCCTCTCTTGTTCCCCTTCTCATTTGAACATGTCATGTCCTTCCTACTTCCTAATATTTATCTTCCTGTATACTCCTTATTTACCCTTTGGGTTTCTCACACAAGAGAAACAATGTGATATTTAAACTAGTGTGTCTGATTAATTTCACTTAAGATTATAGTCTCAAGGAGCCACCATTTTCCTACAAATGAATGAGGTTTATCCTTCTTTATGGCAGAGTAGTGTTCCATTGTATAGAAATACCACATTTTCTTTATCCATTCATCTGTTGATGAGCATATGGACTGTTTCAAAAATTTAGCTATTATAAACTGTGCTGCTATAAACATGGTTATACACATACATATATCATGATGGCTTAATGCTTTTTACATTTTTGGGAAGATAGCTAGGAGGGGAACTGTCGGGTCAAATGAAACTTCTAGTTTTAGATTTCTAAGGAATCTCCATATTGCTTTCCATAGTGGTTGTACTAGTCTACACTCCCACAAGCAATGGAGAAGTGTTCCTTTTTCCCCACAGACTCACCAGCTTTGTTATTGGTTTTATTGATGACACCCACTCTTTCTGGAGTGAGATGGAGTCTCGATGTCGTTTTAATATGCATTTCTCAAATGATCAGTGATGTTGAGTATTTTTTTCCATATATTTGTTCTCAGTTCACAATTCACCTGGGAAATGTCTATTTATTTCAGATGCCCATTTTTGGATGGTGTCATTATCTTAGTTACTTTTCTTTTTGCTGAGAAAAAAAACCCCAACACCCAAAGTTAAAAGAGGAAAGGTTTATTTGGCTCACAACTTGTGGAGATGTCACTCTATAGTGGAATGGCTCTAAGGCAGGTTTACATAGCAGAGGGGCATCACAGAGGAGAAAAAGTTAGTGGTGGGCAGAAGGCAGCAAAACAGTGAGGTAGTGAAGAAGCAGCTTCTTTCCCTTCTGTCCCTTGTATTCCATGCAGGCTACCCAGCCTTTGGATGGGTAGCACTCACAACCAGGATGGGCGACCTTTAATCCCAGCATCACACAGTCCAGATCCAGCCATCTCCGAAAGGCTCCAACTATAACTGCATGAGGCTTTGGGGGGACATCTAGATACAATCCATAACATTCCACCCTTTGCCCCCAGAAAGGTAATGCACATCCCTTTATGCAAAAGACATTTATTCCATCTCTAAGAGTTGCCAAAGACCTAAAAGTTTCAGCACTGCTGAAAATCCAAGTCTAAAATCTGAGATTTAAGGCAAACTCTTACCTGCAAGCCTCTGTGCAAATGAAAAGAAAGTTAAACACTTCCAACATACAATGGCACAAGATAGACATTTCCATTCCAAAAGGTCCAAATAGGAGAATAGAAAGAGATGAGAAAATAACAAGCCCAAAATCCAGCAAGGCAAATGTTAAATCCCGTAGTTTCATATCCAGCATCCCTGGCAATCTGTGGTAAGTTGCGAACTCAAAAGGGCTTGGGTGCCTCCTCCCTTATGGCACTTCTGGTGATTGTAGCTCCCACAGCCTCTTTCTTTAGTCAACCTTGCTCACTCCTTGCAGTTTTCCTCAGACGATACATACTCCTGTGTTCTCCAACCTTCTGGGGCCTCCACTGCACCTTCAGCTTCACACTCACAGCTCCACACACTGCCCTCCCAGGAGCACACTGCCTGGCCTTCCAGGCCTTCTTCTGAAATCTGGGTGGAAACCTTCATTTCCTCAGAACTTTTGCATTATTCATGCACCCAAAACCAGCACCACGCGGTTGAACCCAAAATCTGTCACCAGGTGGAGCAGTAGCCAGACTTCCTTCTCTCTTGGCTGTAGGGGTTCAGTGCTTGGATTACTGTCCACTGTGAACCCAATCCTGAAGAACAACCTCCCTAGGCTGCTGCCATTCTGGAATATGGTGCTCTGGAGTTTTTTCTCAAAGCAAATTATTTGACCTTTGTAATTTTGAGACTGCAAAGGATGGAGCCCTGCTGGTTCTCATGATATCCTCAGGCCATCTTTTCTATTGCCCATTCCTTCTCAGCAACCGAGTTCTCCTCTTCTCCATCTTTGCAGTCTGAAACCTTAATGGAGCTTCCTTTCTGGCCAAACTCACAACATTGTAAGTCATTCTACTGTGCTGTTTGCTCTTGATTCTCAACATAAACCTGGCTAAAAGCTCCCAACAGTAGCCATGCCACTGCCTCAACATTAGACTGCCTGGAAATTTCTTCTGCAAGATTAATTAATCCTCATCTTTAGTCTCAGTCTTGGGCAAAGTCTCCGGACATGAGCAAAATGGAGATGCAGTTTCTGCCGGAGCATGAATCATGATCTGGAGTCCAACAGTCAGTGCAATCCTTATTCCTAACTGAACACTTCTGAGCCTTGTTTTCCTGGCTATGTTTCTATCACCATTCTGGTCTTCTGAGCTCTGACCAGACTCTCAGTATCAAAATCTGACTTAGTTTATTTTCTTACTGCTGAGACAAATACCCAACACTCAAAGTTAAAGGAGGAAAAGTTTATTTGGCTCACAGTTTGTAGTTTTCAGTCCGTAGTTGGCTGTCTTCAAGGCAGAGTGGCATGGCAGAGGGCATTGCAGAGCAGAAACAGTTCATGGCAGTGAGAAGGCAGCAGAGAAGTGATGTAGTGAAGAAACAACTTTCTGTCCATTATATTCCATACAAGCTATCAGCCATTTGAACAGGTAGCACTCACTCCCTGGGTGGGGTACCCTTAATCCCAGCAGCACACATTCTAGATCCAGCCACTTCCAAAAATCCCACCTCTGACTGCATGAGACTTAGGAGGACATCTAGATACAAGCTATAATAGCCTAAATTTTGGGGGTCTGATTTTATTTTTTTTTTTAGTTCTTTATGTATTCTAGATGTTAGCTCTTTGATGAACAGCTAGTAAAAAAATGTTCCCATTCTGTGGGTTGACTCTTCATTTTGTTGGTGGTTTCTTTTGTCATGCAAAACGTTTTTAATTTGATGCAAACCTAGTTTTTGATTCTTTGTAATATTTCGTGTTATTGGAGTTTTGTGCATAAAGTCCTTGCCTACAACTATGTCTTCAAAAGTTTTACCCATTGTATCTTTTAGCAGATTAAGTGTTTCTGTTTTAATATTGACATCTTTGATCTATTTAAATTATAGTTTAGTGCATGGTGAGAAGTATGAGTCTAGTTCAATTTTCAGCATGTGGAAAGCCAGTTTTCCCAACACTATTTATTAAAGAAGCTATATTTCTTCCAGTGAAAGTGCTTGGCTCCCTCGTGAGTGATAAGGTAAATGAGGTAGTTTGGAGTTGTTTCTGCATCTTCTATTCTGTTACATTGATCCTCGGGTCTATTTCCTAGTACCATGCTGTTTTTATCATGGTAGCTTTGTAGTATAACTTCAAATTGGATATTGTGATGCCCCTTGGCTTGCCCTTGTTGCCCAGAATTACGTTTGCTAATCTAGGTCTCTTCGGGTTCCATATGAATTTTATGACTGGTTTCTCTAGTTCTGTGAGGTATGCTATTGGTATTTTTATTGGGATTGCATTAAATTTGTATATCAGTTTGGGAGTATAGCCATTTTCACTACATTGGTTCTGCCTGTCCAAGAACAAGGTAAATCTTACCATTTTCTGATCTCCTCTTTGATCTCCTTTTTCACAGTACTGTAGTTTTCAATGTGCAGGTCTTTTACTTCCATTCTTAGATTGATTCCTAGATATTTCCTTTTTCTTCATGCTATTGTGAAAGGTATGGTTTCCCTAATTTCTCTCACATTGAGTTTGTTATTTGTGTACAGGAATGCTATTAAGTTTTGATATATATATTGTTTGCTATCGATTTTTGACTGTTGAACTTTGTATCCTGCTATGCTGTTGAATTTGATTATCAATTTGAGGAGTCTTTTGGTAGAGTTTTGGGGGTCCTCTACACAAAATATCATGTCATCTACTAATAATGATAATTTAACTCCTTCCTTTCCTATCCATATTCCTTTTATTTCTTTCCCTTGTCTAATTACTCCAGCTAATGTTTCCAGAACTATATTGAACAGGAGTAGTGAGAGTGGACATCTTTGTCTTGTTCCTGATTTTAGAGGGAAAGATTTCAGTTTTTGTTCATTTAGTATGATGTTGGCTGTTGGTTTTTCAGAGATGGCTGTTATCAGATTGAGATAGACCATCCATTCCTATTTTCTGCAGGGTTTTTACTATGAATGGTTTTTCTGCATTTATTGAGATGATCATGTGAATTTTGTCCTTGGCTCTGTTGATATGGTGTATTACATTTATTGATTTGCATATGTTAAACCAACCCTGCATCCCAGGGATTAATCCTACTTGGTCATTGTGTATAACCTCCTTTATGATTTGCTGCGTTCTGTTTGCCAGTATACTATTGAGTTTTTTGGGGTCTATGTTCATTAGGAAAATGAGCCTGGAGTTCTCTTTTTTGTTTGGATCCACCTCTGGTTTTGGTATTGGGGTAATGTTTGCTTCCAGGAATGAATTTGGGAGTATTGCTTCCCTTTCAATTTTATTAAAGGTTTTGAGGAGCAGTGACATAAGATACTCTCTAAATTTCTTGTAGAATTCAACAGTGAATCCATCAAGACCTGGACTTTTCTTTGTTGGTAAGTTTTTAATTACATCTTCAATTTCATTGACTGATATTGGGTTATTTAGAATGTTTATATCTTCTTGACTCAGCTTTCATAATTCATATGTGTCTAGGACTGTGTCCATTTCTTCTGAGTTTTCCATGTTATTAGAGTACAGGTTCTTGAAATAGCTATTAATAATCTTGCACTCTGCAGGATTCCTTGTAATTTCAGCCTTTTCATTCCTAATTGCATGGATTCGGGATTTTTCTTTCCTTTTTTTGATAAGTTGGCTAAGGTTTTTGTCTATTTAATCTTTCAAAGAACTAACTCTTTGATTCATTGATTCTTTGTATTGTTTTCTTAGGTTCAATTGAATCAATTTCTGCTCTGATCTTTATAATTTCCTTCCTCATATGCATTTTGGGTTTAACTTGCTCTTCTTTTCTAGAAACTTGAGTGTCAACCATAAACTATTTATTTCAGTTCACCATGTTTATCGGATGTAGAAATTCACCGCTATAAATATCTCTCATAGAACTGCTTTCACTGTGTCCCATAAGATCTGGTATATCATATTGGTGTTATCATTTAATTGTAGAAACTGTCTAATTTCTTCTTTAATTTCATTTGTGACCCATTTGTTTTTTGGGCAGGTGTCATTTAATTTCCATGTGTTTATGCAGTTTTGTGGCTTCTTTTGCAATTGATTTCCAGTTTTGTTGCACTATAATCTGATCATATGCATGGGATACTTTCAATTCCTTTGCATTTACTTAATATTGTATGAGCTAGTATGGGGTCTATTTTGGAGGAAATCCATGGGCTGCTGGGAAGACTCTGTATTCTGTTGTTGTTGGGTGGGATACTGTAGATATCTACTAAGTACATTTGTTCAAAGGTTTGTTAAAACTCTGACCCTTTTTTTAATGATTTTTTTCCTGGTTGATCTATTTGTGAGAGTGGACTACTGAGTTGCCCCCATTCCAAACTGTGTTAGTGCTTATTTAATTTTTCACACCATTATTGGTTGCTTTATATAGTTGGGTGTGTCAGTACTTGGTGCATATATATTTAAGATTGTTATCTCTTCCTCTTGCATTGTTCCCTCAACAAGTTTGTAGTGACCTTCTTTGTCTCTTTTGATCAGTCTTGGCTTCAAATCCACTTTGTCTACAAATAGAATAGCTACCACTGTTTGTTGTTTTTTTTTTTTTCCAGGTTCTTGTCACATGGAGTATTGTTTCTCATACTTTAACTTTCATTCCATGAATTTCTTTTTGAGTTAAATGTGTTTCTTGTAAGCAGCATATTGTTGGACTTTGTTTCTTGTCCCATTCTGCCAATCTGTTTATTTTGATCAATAGATTGAGACCATTCACATTGACGGTTAGAAATGGTAGGTATTGGCTTATCCTCATCATATTATTTCCCTTTTGTTGTTTCCTTTTATTTCCATTCTTAATTACTTGCCTTGCCTAGTGGATTCATCCTATTGGGATTCTTGGAGTTGTCTATTTCTAGAATATCCTTTAGAACTTTTTGGAGTGCTGGTTTGATGGTCTTGAATTTCTTCACATGTTCTTTATCATGGAAGTATGTCTCCATCAATTTTGAAAGATAATTTTACAGAGTACATCAATCTGGCTTGGATGGAGGTCATTTTCTCTTAGGGGTTTGAGATACTGCACTCCCAGCTCTCCTTCACTTAAGGGTTTGTGTTAAGAAGTGTGCTGTGATTTTGATGATTTCTCCTTTATAGGTGATTTGTTCCTGTTCTCTAACAGCTTTTAGTATTCTGTTCTTGAGTTGAATTTCTAGAATCTTGACTATTCTATGCCTTGGTGTAGGTTTTTTTTTTTTTTCTGATCATGACTGGAGTTCTATTTGCCTCACTTATCTGTATCTCAAATTCCTTTTCCTTGCTTGGAAAATTTTCTGTTATTACTTCTGTGAACAGATTTTTTTTTCCGCTTTGTGTTATTTGCTGATTCTTTGCTGATTTCAATTAATCTTATATTAGTCTTCTTTGCATTGTCTGGAAACTATTGGATTGACTTTTTTTTTTTGGTATCTTGCCATTTTTATGAGTTTTTTCACTTGATGAAACCTCTTTCTTCTAGATATGATATTCTATCTTCACATTGGTTGTTCTGCTGTGTATACTTTCAGTAGAATTTCCTGTATTTCTATTTCAGTCCATTTTATGGAATTCAGATCTTTTCTGTGTTTTGCATTTATGGTTTCCATGTCTTTCCTAAGATCCTCTATTTTTTTTTTTAATCAATATCTACTCTACATTCGCTAACCAGTTCCTTCATTATGGTCATCACCTCTTTAATTATTTCTGTTTTTGGTTTGTCAAGAGACTTATTCATCTGTTTTGTTGCTTCTGCTGTTACCATTTCATAAAACTCAGCTGGATGTCTCGATTTCTTCCACGTCAACACCTCTTTGATTTGCCTTGGGTGAGTTCGGGGTTATGGGTTGCATCTTGCTTCTGTGTTTTCTCATTTTTTATTTTTTGTTGTTGTTTATTTGTTTTCTGGATTGAGGGTTGTAAACTGCTTATGTTAGTTGGTTTTATTATTAGTATTGAGACCTCTTTAGGAAATGATCACTTTTCAGAGATTTCTTCTAGGCAAAGCTGATATTTGGCTTTTGAGTCTGTCCCAGGATTCTCCCTCTTCAATTTATTAAGAATGAAAGTTTGCTGCCTGTTTGGCCTAGTACCCAGTTCTCTGGTACTGGGCTATAGTATTGTTTATGACCCCTCAATCTAGGTATTGGCATGCAAGGAAAATAAATTGACCACAACTATGTCACCTTGACTAAAGTAGTACAATTTGTAATAACAATAGCATGAAGCACAGACTGGGAAATGGCGAACTGTGATAACTATTAATTTGCTGCCTTTAACCGCAGGTACAAGATTTATGGTTTTAAAACAAAATCTACAACAAATCAGAAAATGATGTACCATAAAGTTCTACTCAATAGAGCCATTTTATGCTAAAGGGAGAAAATTTAAAAGGGATAAGAGGAAAAAATACAGAATAAAAGAAAAGAAAGAGATTAGAAGCAAGGGTGAAGGACAAAGGAAGATTACTCAAGTCTCAGAAAACTGGCTAAGAAGACAG
The DNA here is from genome assembly GCA_004026905.1 of Hystrix cristata. NCBI lineage: Eukaryota > Metazoa > Chordata > Mammalia > Rodentia > Hystricidae > Hystrix > Hystrix cristata. The sequence continues at coordinate 14,125 of PVJO010016522.1, forward strand.
GGTGGGAAGAAAAAAGAAAAAAAACAAAAAGGAGAACAAAAGAACTCTGAAAAAACCTGAAAACAATGTTTACACTCACAAAAAACAAAAACAAACAAAGAAACCAAATGAACAACAACAGAAAGATCCAAAAGCGAAGGGAAAAAAAAAAAAGAATTTTCAATGTGATTTCAAGCCTGTGGCCATCTTCTGGGATCTACGGTTTTGTAGTAGCATCCAATTCAGTGTGTAGTTCTGTTTTCACTGGTAGACAAAGGAGGCAGTCACAGCCCAGATACATGGCTAGGTAATCCCATCAAGCCTGTAGTAGGATTAAAAGGGGTGCTGGATAATCCCAGAAAGCCTTCAGTTGGATTAGTGCAGGGTGCTGCTTCTGGTACTTTCAGTTCCACAGAAGTTCAGGCTGATCCTGGCCTCTGGTCATCGGGTTAGGGCCTGAGTCATTTATCTTATAATACTCTGGGTGTCTCTTGCTAGCCTGATCATGGCTCTGTGACCCTGGATACCTCCCATGGTTGTCCCTTACTCTGTCACTGTGAGTTTTTAACACTGGGAGCCCCGAGATGAAGCCAAGCCATGGCTGCTCTGAGATCCAGGTTCAGTTGATTTATCCCTAAAATGGCATCCAACCAAGCACTGTCTCTAGGGGACACTGCAGTCACTTGGACTGGAGTCACTCACCAGCTGTTGTAGCTTGCAGCATCTGCTGCTCAATTCCACTGATTTTCTCCCTGGAGGCCTCTGGAGTCAACTGTTTCCACTGTGTCTCTGTGGAGTCAGCCGTCCTTTCTCACACCATGAGCCAGGAGCTGGAGAGAAAGTATAGATTGCCCCTTCTTTTTTCTGCATTGAGGTCTGTCTCTCTACTTTCTCTGTAGGCTCCAATTTTCCCTTCAGATCCTTCCTGGATCCCAGGAAGTGCATACTTTCCTCCTTCTTTTCTTCCCCAAGTTGTTATTGTCTATTGTCTGGACTCCAAATCTTAGAGAGGTTGATCACTGCTTACTGCTTTGCTATCTTCTATCTCTTTGTTGAGTTGATTCTTCATATCCTTCATTGTCTTTCATAATTCATTCAGCTTTTCATTCATATCCTCCTTAAAGTCCTTGATCATTTAAAAAACCAGTCTTCTGAATTCTTTGGCATTTCATCCAATTTAATATCTTTACATTCAGTTACTGAATTATGGACATTTGGAGGAGTCATGTTGCCTTGTTTTGCAATACTTCTTGTGTTTCTATATTGACATTTGGGCATCTATTGGGATAGACATCTCTTCCACTTTTATTTGAGAGTCTTCTCAGTGTTTAGCTTTCTTTTAAGGGCTTAATCCCCAGCAGCACCACTCAAAGAGCAGAAAAGTCTGTCATAAAAAATGATAAACTAGAGACATTTGTAGGTAAATGCATGAACTTTGAGAACATACTCTTAAGTGAAATAAATCAGACACTCTTGAGTATATATTGAATTGTTTTTCTGATATGAGAAACCTTAAGTGTAAATAAGAACAATGAGGTATAATAGATATTAAAAAGAAAAGATAATATTCGATGGGAGGAGAACTAGGAAAGGAGGAGGGGAAAAAGAAGGAAGGGGGAAAGGAAAGAAAGGAAAAAGGGGAAAAAACAAAGAGGAGAAAACATTCCTCAGTAATGTCAATGACACAAAGACAAACAAAATGTGGATACACAGTAAAAACCAATTAAATACAACAACTATACCACAATTAACAATAGAGATCACTAATAATAATATAAAATATATATTTTTTTGAGTTTTGCTCAAGGATCACTGATGATAAAGAATACTCTATGTGACCAGGTATGGTGGTGCATGCCTGTAATCCCAGCACTCTGGAGGCTGAGGCAGGAGAATTGCTACAAGTTCAAGACCAGCCTTGGCCACGTAGTGAGTTCAAGGCCAGCCTGAACTATATAGTGAGATCCTTTCTAAAAAACAAAAAACTTTTTTTTTAAATAAAAAAATAAAAACACTCTATGTTTACTGTGCTGTTTTAGTTACTTTGCTCTCGTTGTTGGGACAGAAAAGTTAGGGGAAGAAGGATTTATTAGCTCACAGTCTGCAGAGGTTTCAGTCTATAGTTCGCTGGGTCCGAGGCAGGGCGGCATGGCAGAGGCAGGGCGGACCGGCATCACAGACCGGCAGCGGCAGCAAAGTAAAGTGAGGAATCCAAGGAATGTATGCAAATAAGCAATGCAAACAAGCAACTAATTAGCCTCTTCCTGTATCTTTTATCTAGGCTACCTGTCTCCAGGGCGGGTAGCACTCCCACCCTTAATTTTAGTTTCACATCCTTGATCCCAGCAGAACCATGCCAAACCGATCAGTGGATCGATTTAGTAAACACACACTCTAGATCCAGCTATCTCTTACCACATGAGGCTTTGGGGGGACATCTAGACACAAACCATAACATGTGCTTTGCACAATAATGAAGAGATTAATTTCTCAGGCAATATGTTTCAACGTATCCGGTCTGTATCATTAGCAGACTATCATTGTTTGGAAAAAGGAAAAGAAATAGAGGTATGAGCTCAACAGGACAGGTTTCTTTCATAACAAACCTGAGAAGGACTACTCTGGCACTAGAGACCAGACCAACTAGCTCTCATACAGGCTATAGGGTCTTTTATAGGGTCATGAGAATAGAAAAAGGGAAGTTGTGGAAGGAAATAGTGACAATGGGACTTTTGAGGGGGAGAGTTTAGTACAAAGCAGCTGTGGCTATCCACCTGGGACAGGGCTTAAGAACATACAAGGAGTGGCATGTTGTTTATCAAGATCAGGGCTGAACAATGATTGGGAATTGTAGAGTGTAGCTGTGCTTACTGGGCCTTATTGACCCATGACTGTACATCTGCAGCAGGTGTAAAAGCATAGCAGGAGGAGGGGATTTAAAATGGTCTCTGCTCAGACCAGGATAGTGTTGGTCAGATTCCTTCAATCATATAGGAAAATGTACTTTTGTACTCTTTTTGAGTTGCTTTGCTAAATTAAAGGTACTTCACATGATTAATTTTTAGGAACATATTAAAATACTGAATAGCAGACCACATAATTTTTTTAAAATTCCCAACTGCGTTTTTGTTTCCTTTTTTGACTATTAAATCCCCTTATTCGCATTTTGCCTAGTCAATGTTAAGTGCTATAACCTGCTTATGAATTTTTATTGCTGCTAATCTAAATTTTATTTACTTTCTCCATTAGTTAGCTGTAACTTTACTGTGAGATTGTTATTTCTCAGACAAACTATAATGTAACATGTTGCTTCTTACCATGTTGGATAAGCTTGTGTTGAAATTATGATGCTTTGTTTGCCACACTGATGGCAGTTAACATTTGCAGAAGTGGTATATCTGTGATTCGTATACCACGAATATGCTCCGATATTATGATAAAATCTTAAAAGGAACATTCATGCTGAAAGTTGTCACCTTTGAGAGGAAAAATCTGTTTCAGAAGAATTAAGACTTTGACCTGTAAAAGTCACTATAGTCTTTGCTAAGTCTGGGAGAAGCTGAAACATTTGAACCCTACTAAAATAGATATGGTGGAGGGGGGAGAAGACATCAGTGATTCATCTGTTTTGCTGAATTTTGCTCATAAGTCTGCTTCATGATGTGTTTTTAAGCAAGTTTCCAGGATAAATTGAGCTGTGGCCTCACCAAAATACACTGTGACTTGCAAGACCTAAGGTTTTTATATTTTTTAGATTGCAAAATGACATGGTTTGGGAAAACCAAGTCATCTAGAAAGCATTACTGTATTTTACACATTTTAAAAATTTTTAATCCCTTAAATATTTATTGGGGACTAAAATTAACATACTAGGCTCTTGTGGAGATCCTCATTGCCACCTTGAAAAATGTTAAATGTGGCTTCAGATTTTTACTGGGCATTTAAATGCTTCAGTAGCACAATTTTAGTATTTGCTTATTGGGATGCTATAATTCTCAGTATGTTAAGAAACTGACACCAGAATAGAAATTAACAGTTTTTCTGGGTAGTAGTAAAACAGTTGGATCTTGGGGTTTTTCTTTATACATTAAGTATTTTCAACATTTTATACCATAAGTGTGTGTGTAATAAGCATATACATTTGTAATGATGAAAATATTTTTAAACAAATAATTTGGCAGTATATAATATAAAGGTGGAGTATTCAACAGAAACTATTATTCCTGTTTTTATTTCTGGATTTACACTATGTTCAGGACAAGACCACACTTTATAGCCATGCAAAGTCAAATGAAATGAATTCCATCTTCTTCCAAATTACCTTTCTAAATAGTAGTTCTGGTAATTTTTTCCAATTTCATTGCTCTTGTTCAGTTATTTAAAAGCAATCATTGGTAACTATTTCTAAAGCTACCTTGGAGTGCATTGGCTCCTGAATGTATTTTCTATTTGTTTTTCTTTTTTTTTTTAAGAAGATATGTGCCTTGTTTATTCGTTTGTTTTTACTGTACTTTTTTATTTTTTTAATTTTTTACCAAGAACATGTATTGGTACATTGTATACATAGTGATCACATTCATCATATTTATTCTGTATCTGTATGTGATATATCTTGGCTTTTCCCCCCCTTTCCCCACCCCTACCTTCTGCTCCACTCTTCCCTATTCATAGCAGGTTTATATCTATATATAGACATATATAGATATATATTTCTATATATGTATATATCGACATATATAATATTTTTCCATTTTTCCCTATATCTATAAATATAGATATATTTATCAATATATAGACATATATAGATATATATGTCTATATGTGCATATATAGACATATATAATATTTTTCCATTTTTCCATTTTTTCCCTTTGCCCTTTCTTTCCTTTTTCCCTTCCTTCTTTTCCCCCCTTCTCCCTTTCTATTTCTCCTCTCTTTTGAATATTATCTTCCTTTTATGTAATATCTATTACACTTCTTTGTCCTTATTTACATTTATGGTTTCTCATATCAGAGAAACAATTTGATGTGTGCTTGTGAGTGATCCAGCTATTCCTCTACTGGGTATCTTTCCAGAAGAATTAAAATCATCATACCACAGCAATATATGCATAACCATGTTTATAGAAACACAGTTTGTAATAGCTAAGTCCTGGAAACAACCTGAATGCCCAACAACTAATGAATGGCTAAAGAAGATGTGGATTTTCTACATAATGGAGTACTACTCTGTCATAAAAAGGATAAACCAGAGACCTTTGTATGTAAATGGATGTACCTTGAGAACATACTTTCAAGTGAAATAATTCCTTTTTGTTTTTCTTAAGTGTTTTCAACTTTGAGTAGAGTAATATAATTGCTCTATGGTACTCACCGGAGAAATTTAAAACATGATTAGTATATTCTTGGAAATATTAATAAAGATATTTAATAACTTTTTGAAATATGCCTCAAGAATGATAAGACAGTGGGAAATCTTGTAGTGCATGTATTGATGAGGCTCCTGGGATAATGTATGAATTCATCCAAAGGGAGCAATATGTGTAGTTGGAGCTAATTCTTATGTTAGCTGAGTGAAAGTGCCAGTGAGAAATCTAAAGTGAAAAAGCCTATCACATTGTCTTAACTCACTCACTAAGGAAACAGTTCTTCTGATCAGTCTTGTTTGACAATCAGTATCTGATTAATTATAATTCAGTGGTACTTGCTATCTGAGCTATTTAATTAACTTTAATTTACTGTGTTTCATGTTTATCAGAGCATCAGTTAACCTGCTGAAAGCATTATTTTCACAATCAACTAGGCACAAATCTGGCACATAATTTTTGAGTTTTGAAGATGATGGTACTAAATGCTATATATCTTTTCTTGGGTTATGTGCTAATTTTCCCTTTTCAATTTCCATTCAAATGAATTCTGTTTGGTATTTTAAATTTGTACCATGTTTTTTTCTATAAGTAATTGTGATATAATTTCTTGTCTTATTACAATATGTTCTGAGTATAAAAGAAATACTTGACCTTTTGTGGAAAATTTAAAATTAGAGGAAGAAAATCAGTCACATAAACCTCTCACATAGAATAATATTTTTTATAATATTCTGATGTATTTATTTCTCACATTTTTTTCTGTTTACACATAAATTTTCATCTAGAAAATTAGTATCACAAGCTAGGAATGGTGGCATTTGTCTATAGTCCAAGCTACTTGGGAGGTGAAAACAGGAGTATCATGTGAGCCCAAGAGTTCAAGGCCAGCTTAGACAACATAGCAAGATCCAATAGCAAAAAAAGGTGCAATTACATTCCTAAATACATGCATATCTAAATTACATGCACATAGACATATCTAAATCTTTTCTTTGCTCTTTTAAGATTACCAGCATTTTCCCCCTTCTCCCTTTCTAGTTCTCCTCTCTTTTGAATATTATCTTTCTTTTACCTAATATCTATTGTACCTCTTTGTCTTTATGTACACTTATGGTTTCTCAGATCAGAGAAACAATTTGGTGTGTACTCATGAGTGACTGATTTATTTCACTTAAGAGTATGTTCTCAAGGTGCATCCATTTACCTACAAATGACTCTTGTTTATCCTTTTTTATGGCAGAGTAGTACTCCATTGTGTAGAAAAACCACATCTTTAGTCATTCCTTAGTTGTTGGGCATTTGGGTGGTGAAAAAAAATTACAAGCATTTTCACATCTTAAAAATTCAAGAATAAGATTTTGTATACTGTATTTAATTAAATGGATATATGTGATAAATATTTTCCATCAGCATTTTTATTATTACATATTTACAGTACATAATGATTACATTTATCATAAGGAGTTGGTACATGTAAATAATACATTTTAATTCTTTTTACTTCCCCTTTCCCTCTCCTCCCTCCCAAGATCTCTTGGTCTCCTTCCCACTTGCAAAAGATCTATATCCCTGTTTCCCATTATCATGTCAGCATTAACTGGTATGTATGTGTCTTTTTTGCTGTCAATGTTATTTTTGAATCTTAATATATGTGCTTAAAATTCATCTCTCACTAACCCTCCGTATAAATTTTACCTAAACCTCCGGTAAAATTTCTTCTCTTTTCATCTGTTGTGACTATCTGAACCTTTGAAAATGTGGCAATAGAAATAGAAGATAATGGAGAAAATGAAACAAATAATAAAAAATAATTACCATGACAACTACAAAATGGGAGTTAGCCACCTTTGGCCTTGAGTAAAGTTTATAATGGCGATATTTGTAACAATTGAATAAAAAAGAATTTTATTTCCTCTTTTAAAAATACATTCTTTGGTATCATCAAGAACGTTACTAATCTCTTGGTACTAAGAAAAGACCTGTTTCGGGCATATATTTGCTGTCTATTGACCCTCTTGCCTCTTATTCTCTGTTTGCTAAAGCCATGGGAATAAAGAGGAATTCTCCTGTAGAGGAATACAACTTGCTGTGGATTGGTTTCTAGATAAAGGTCATAAAGATATCACTGTATTTGTGCCTGCATGGAGAAAGGAGCAATCCCGCCCTGATGCACCAATTACAGGTATTATTTCAAATGATACATTCCTTGTTATTTAGAGTCAAGGTTAGTAAGATAGAGAGGGTGTGATGGTCCCAATTTAGGTAATTATTTTTTCTAAGTAGTTAAGTAGGCTTAAAATGTCTTTCATTAAGTGGATTTTCATCATTGTTTTGTGGCCTATGATAGCTAAATAGAGACGACCTCAATTCGGCAAGATAAGACAAATAGTTTAAAAAGAGTTCTTTTGCATTTGATTGTAGACTTTAGACTACAGGGAAATGAATCTGGTTATAACATGACTCAGTTTCTCAAGAAACTAAAGAAACCATTGTAGAAAGTGAATCTTATTCTGAATCAGAGAAGCAATTGCCGGGTTTTCAAATCAGGAGATGGAAGAGAAAGAGGAAAGTCCCAAGAGAGTCAGAAGCAACTTATTCATGTGGCACAGTAAGCCCAGTGCCAAGGGATGTTGATACTTTTAAAGTTGCACAACATAGTTCTATTTTTCCTCATATCAAAAGGAAAAATTAAATATAATACAATGCATGTATGTTCATGTGTAATAATTTGGATTGTATTTATCTTTATACCAATGTAATTTCTAAAATGAAATTTTTAATATTCCAGTATGGAAAAAGGAGTTAGTGAAGGCAGAAGCACCTAAATTCTGCAAAAATCATGATGTACTCTTCCTAATGGCAGTAAGAGTCACTGCATTCACTTACAACAGTACATGTAATATATGTTTTTTGAGAGTATTTGAGAGCATATAGACCCCAGTCCTCTGAGTATCTGCTTTTGCCTGATGTGCTTAATGAGAAAGTCTAGTGCTTGGCTGTCTGAGCTATGTGTGGACTTCTCATGTGTTGAACAGGCTCCCAAGCTCCAGTCTAAGAGTAGGTCTTGGCCCTGCTCAAAACCCCGCCAGGAATCTTTCCCTCCTCAAGCAATTAGGAGGCCAGAAGGAAAGCGGTTCAATATTCAACTGCTACAGCTTGATGTTCCACTTTACTTTTGGCATTCCTTCAAGCAGAAGTCAAAAATATCAGTTCTTAAGAATGATGGTTTACTCTCTCCCTGACAAAAATATCTTCAACTACTGCTCTGTTTTCTTCCAAAGCCAAAAATCTGGTGTTTAGGTTGAGTATGTAGCTCGGTGGTAGAGAACTTCCCCAAAACTGCAAAAAAAATGAAGGAAGGAAGGTAAGGAAAAAAGAAAAGCAAACAAGAGAAAAAAAGAAAATAAGAAAAGCTGATGTTCCAGCCAAAGGGCAAAATAAAAGTAAAAATGCTAGAATATCAGTGTCGTTTCTGACTTTTCATTTTACTTCTTAAAAAAAATTAGATATGGTTAAATTCAGTTCCTTCATTTTATTGAATAGAAAACTAAAGTCTGAGGAGTGTTATTTGCCTAATGTCACAATCCAATTTGATGTCATCGCTGGGAGTAGAGTCCACTTGCTCTTTAAGAGCAAATAACAAATTTATCTAGTACTAACTTTCGTATTTGTAGTATGGGGATAATGCTGTTAACTGATGATTTCTGTTCTGTGCCATACAATCATATTTTGACAGATCAAGATATTCTTCGTAAACTGGAGAAGGAAAAGATTCTTGTCTTTACACCATCCCGAAGGGTCCAGGGCAGAAGGGTTGTATGCTATGATGACCGGTTCATAGTCAAATTAGCTTTTGATTCTGATGGCATCATTGTGTCCAATGACAACTACCGAGACCTTCAAGTTGAAAAGCCAGAGTGGAAGAAGTTTATTGAGGAGCGGTTGCTGATGTATTCTTTTGTGAATGACAAGTGCGTTTCTTTCTAGTAGGCTCTGATCGCCTATATCCAAGTTACTAGTAGGAATAGATTTCATTTCATTTCTATAAATATTTACCGAACACTTACTCTGTACCATGCGTTATGTTAGTTGTCATACAAATAAAAATTGAATAAGAAACTCACTTTTGCTGGGCATGGTGATGCGCACCTGTAATCCCAGCACTCAAGAAGCTGAGGCAAGAGGATTGCTGTGAGGTCAAGGGCAGCCTGGGCTACATAGTGAGTTTAAGGCCAGCCTGAACTACATAGAGAGACCCTGTTCTAAAAAAATTAAAAAAAAAAAAAAACCTCACTCTCGAGGGGCTCAAAGTATAGTGGAAAAGAGAAAGAGACAACCATGATGTGTTGAATATGTACTACAGTTAATGTATTTTTTAAATTGCTTTGTCTAAGTGAAGTGATAAGAAAAGTCCTCCCAGATGAAATGACATTCGAAATGAAGTTTACAGAGTAAAGAAGGCTTCTGGGCATGACAGGTGAAGGGGACATTATGAAGAAAGAGATGACGGCGCAAAAGGGGGTGGTATACTGAGGAAACCAAGTAAGAATGTCAGTGTGGCTGTAACATACAATCTGTGAAAGAAAAAAAAATCTGTGAAAGAATGATGCACTGGGGGAAAAAATCATCCTTCTACATGATCAGGTAGAAACAAAAGGAAGAACTGATGGATTAACAGAAGATAGATTTGAGGCAGGAAGGGCAGTTAGAAGTCTGTCTAGACAAGAGGCACTGAAGGGCTGAACTTCTGGAAAGGGGACATAAGGGAAGACATTCACCCTTGCTTGCTTGCTTTCAGATTTATGCCTCCAGATGATCCTTTAGGACGCCATGGCCCAAGCCTTGAAAATTTCTTAAGAAAAAGACCTATTGTTCCCGAGCATAAGAAGCAACCATGTCCTTATGGTGAGTACCTACGTGCAGAACTGAGTTCTGTGCTAAGGGAAACATAAGGACTCTGAATAACTTTATTTTCCAGATTTTGCTTTCAAATGATAAATCCTAGCCGGTTCCCTTTCTGTGAGTTAAAGTTTGTATCTGCGTGTAGTCTCTGTTAGGTATTTAAAGAAAAATCTTAGGGACTGCATGAGGAAAAGGTAACTGGAATCGAAGGGAAGATGAGCTGTCACTTCCTGAAGTAACACATAGGTTCCAACTGCCCAGGTCCTAAGCAGTGTCGCTTGGAGCGGGGAAATGCAGAAACCTGCCTGGCCTATAGAAACGGAAAGGGAATGACAGACTGGGTTTGGCTCAAGAAGAGCACGGCTCTCAGGCAGGTGACAACACCTTCGGTCAACTAGTAATACCTTTTTCTTCTCATTTGTACTTTCCAGTTGCCTCCAAATTTCATTTTCATTTTTTAAAAAATACAGTTCTCTACACTGAATTTGTGCTCTTACTTGAGTCCCAAGTTTGTTGGACCAACAGGGCAACGTGGGCTGTTTAGTTTGAGATTATCCACGGATAATTAAGCATTTGTGCTGTTATCTGGGGGCGGGCATCATTTTGATTTTTGTCTTCTATTAATGTTTTTTAAATTGCAGAGTGGTTTCATGTTCGTTATCTCATTCCATCTTTACAATGACCCTAAAGTATACACGTAATTATGAAGCTTTCTTATAGAAGAGGAAATGAGGCTCAGAAAATAGAGTCACTTACCAAGGTCATATGACCAGTAAGGGATATAGTTGGAATTGAAACTCAGGTCTGACTGGTCTCCGAATCTGCACTACTTGCGTTGCACCATGCTGCCATCTGTTACTTTAGTCTGCCTCAGTGTGTAGATTATGCCGAGGCAAAGTTGTGCATAACCAGAAAAATTAAGGCTGTTCAACTGCTCAGTTCTTAGTGTTTACACTGCAATTTCCTCTCCAGCTTTCCACTTCCTCCCTCTCCCCTCACAGTGTGTGATGCCTCTTTGGTGTTGTCTGTCTCTCATCTTTGTGGACAGTTAATTTTCTATCTCAGTGTCAAACGGTACAACCCTGACCTCTGTGACCAGATTGTTACAACAGTTCCTGGCGCAGAGCCTCGTACCACTGTGAGAGAGAGTCTTACCCCAAGGCATTATTTTTCAGGCAAAAAATGCACCTACGGCCACAAGTGCAAATACTACCATCCGGAGCGGGCCAACCAACCCCAGCGTTCGGTGGCTGATGAGCTCCGCATCAGTGCTAAACTGTCCACAGTGAAAACCATGAGCGAAGGCACCCTGGCCAAGTGTGGCGCAGGGATGTCTAGTGTCAAAGGTGAGATAACCTCAGAGGTAAAACGTGTGGCACCCAAGCGCCAGTCAGATCCCAGCATCCGGTCTGTGGCTGTGGAGCCTGAGGAATGGCTGTCTATTGCCCGTAAGCCTGAGGCCAGCTCTGTCCCTTCACTTGTGACTGCCCTAAGTGTCCCCACAATTCCACCCCCCAAAAGCCATGCAGTGGGTGCGCTCAACACCCGTTCGGCCAGCAGCCCAGTGCCAGGATCTTCTCATTTCTCCCACCAGAAGGCCTCGCTGGAGCACATGGCCAGCATGCAGTACCCCCCTATCCTGGTTACCAACAGCCATGGGACACCAATTAACTATACTGAGCAATATCCAAAGTTTGAGTCTATGGGAGACCATAGCTACTATTCAGTGTTAGGCGACTTCTCCAAACTGAATATCAACAGTATGCATAATAGAGAGTACTACATGGCTGAAGCAGATCGGGGCATGTACGGTCGGAATCCCAACTTCTGTCCTGACAGTCTTATGAGCCATACCAGGAACGACAACTATTCCTCTTACAACAATCTGTACTTGGCTGTAGCTGATGCCCATCCTGAAGGCAGTTTGAAGCTGCACCGCTCAGCATCTCAGAACCGTCTTCAGCCTTTTTCTCATGGTTACCATGAAGCCTTAACGAGAGTGCAGAGTTATGGCCCAGAGGATTCCAAGCAAGGCCCCCACAAGCAGTCAGTCCCCCACTTAGCTCTGCATGCCCAGCACTCAGCAACTGGAGCACGCTCCAGCTGTCCTGGAGACTACGCCATGCCTCCCAATATTCATCCCGGGGCAACCTCCCAGCCAGGCCGTGCCCTAGTAATGACTCGGATGGACAGCATTTCTGATTCTCGACTCTATGAGAGCAACCCCTTGAGGCAAAGACGACCTCCTCTGTGCCGGGAACAGCACGCCAGCTGGGACCCGCTGCCCAGTGCAACCGACTCCTATGGCTACCACTCCTGTCCCTTAAGTAACAGCCTCATGCAGCCATGTTATGAGCCAGTCATGGTACGGAGCATGCCTGAAAAGATGGAGCAGCTTTGGAGGAATCCTTGGGTTGGAATGTGCAATGATTCCAGGGAGAATATGATTCCAGAGCACCAATATCAGACCTACAAGAACCTTTGCAATATTTTCCCTTCAAACATTGTTCTTGCAGTGATGGAGAAGAATCCCCACACATCAGATGCCCAGCAACTGGCAGCCTTGATTGTTGCCAAGCTCAGAGCTGCACGCTGACATGACACAGGACTTAGTCCTTTATACACATATAAATATTAATACTAATAACACACTAGTACTATGATTACAGTAACTAATGATTTACATTGCGCTTTAAAAGTTAATGAATGTTTACATCATTTAAGCTCACAACAACTCTGTGAAGTAGGTCTTGTTAACATCCTATTTCACAGAGAAGGAAGCTGAAGCTCAGTAAGATTTAAGTGACCTGCCACGGTTATGCTGCTAGCAAATGACCAGGTCAAGACGCATACCCAAGTCCTCTGACTCCAAGTCTCTCACCATTTTGCACTGCACCATTGCAGGTAATGGAAGGATGAAACCCAGGGGAAGAAGCCAAAGTGCAAGAAATCCCAAGGGATTCCACTACCCGTGCTTTCTTAATCACACGTTCTATGTTACAAAGTATGGATGATATAACCAATTTAGAGAACAAAAGCATCAGGATCAGATAGTGTGTTGAATTAACTTTTTAGAGTTTTAATAAAAACATTTAAAGCTACTTAAAAGTAAATACATACTTCATTGCATGGATATCTGATCATTCAATATCTTTATTCATCAAGCCATAGGGTTACATTGAAGCTTCTAGAGCTGTATTTAAACCCTACCGTTAGCAATTATATTGCATGTATGAGTGTATATATTTGATTTGAGATGTGTGTATACCTTTGATATAACTTTTATATAGTGATTATGAGAAGGTCGACTCTATAAAGTCCTAGTCTACAGCTGTATAGATTATGAATCTGACTGGATGATTTTGTCATATTTCATAGTTTCAACTCGATCTGAACGTGAAATTATGTGCTAATATTTTAATATTGCTTTCTTAGGCACCAGAGCAAACCAGTTTTATTTCCTTTATTTCTTTTTTACTTGCCAGCACTTATTAACAGTTCTTAGCTTCTAAATCTCTTCACCTCAGCACATCAGGGTCAGGTTGAAGCCTTCTGCAGAAGAGCTGTTGAGTGAGTTCAAATTCCGCACATAGTATGTATGTGTTATGAAAGTGCAGAAGAGTCTGACCAGGACCAAAGGACTGACTACCAAAGTCCACGCCCCTTATCCCAGGAGAGATGGCCAAACCTACGTGACATTAAATGAAAATACGAAAGTTTCACACAAGGAGGGACTAATGGCTGCTTTTTGGACTTCTGACCTATGCAGTATTAAACATCACAGGATAAAATATAGTGGAGGACAGTGTATACTCATGTAATCTGCTTTCTCCTGTATCCACCCTTTGGGCAATAAGGTCAATCACTGCTGAAGCAGAATTTCTTTAGGAAACAAAACCAGGGGATTTTCTAAGTGTAAGAAAGGCAGCTTCCAAAGGAGAATGCTGCATCTTTGCGAATAGCTGGCTCAGTTACGCACTTCAAATCCACTCGAAGAGAGTGCACTTGCTATTGGATAATTCTTAGCTGCATTACTAATGAAGGCGTGACTTTTGGGTTGGGTGGCACCATTTGCGCAATTCGTATCTTGCTCAGGGTGGGAACCTTTGTAGCTAAATGCCTCTGTAAGAGGCGTTTATTGGTTTTTTAAGCTGCACTGAATGAACCCCCTTTTTGAATCCATTGTATATTTCAACATTTTGAACCATGACCAGCTCACTATTTCTTGAGCTGGCACTTGGTAACTTCTATGGTCGTTTTTTCATGAAAGTTGAGAAGGCCTGGCCTTGGCCTTTTGTTTCTTCATGAGAAGGTGTGACACTGCCTATAAATGTTTCTTACTGTGAAACACTCTGAATGTGAGGCTGTAGTCAAGGTTATTTCTGGGGTTTGATAATGGCTTGCATGCTGCTTTCTGGCTTTCTCTCTGTCCAAGTTGATCAATACTGCATCTTAACTAGTGTTTCTCTTCACTTAACCACAGCTTCCCATTCCTCCCCTAACCTCTAACCATCCCATCCCCCAGCATACTGATAAAGTGTCGAAGTATTTTCTTATCAGGTAGGTCCATAGAGAGTGATAGCTGCCACTGTAGTTCTTGCTATTTCACACAAACACCTCTTCAGACTATCAACATCTCGGACCTTCTAAATTGTCTCATGTCTAGATCATGGTACTTGACAAGCTTAGATTACTGTAATGCCTTTGTGCTAGTTGGTCGATCTTCCTACCAAAATCATCAATGAGTGGCACTGCAGTATGCACTTGTTGCACAATTTATAGGAAAGCACAAGATCAATCTTGTCTGCAATACATCTTGAACACATTCATATTCAGTACTCAAAATAATTGTGAGCTCTTCCTGATACAGGAAATATTCTTAATGCACTATATGTAGCTTTTATTTTCTAAAACAAATTGTCATTCTTCTCTCATAAAATGTGTATGAACCAAAGTAGCTAGGAGCAATGCCTCAAATAACCAGAAATGACCTTTTGTTGATACAAATTGTATCTTTTTTTTTCCTGATTGTATAGAAATAAATGTACAAAATTCATCTTAAACTAGGTTTGGTACTGAATTTTCGCCATGATGTTTGTGGCACTGTGTGTCACAGGGTCACAGGGAAGTAGCCCAGGGGTTATAAGGGAGCTTTTATTTCCAAAGGGCAGTGGTGGTTTACAAAGATAACTTTTCAAGGCCTCTGTACTATTAGGCACACAGCTATTGTGTGTACAGTTCAAGCATTGCATATGCTCTTCTTAGCCTATTAGATTTAATATGTCCTTGTAAAAGGGGTTCTGTGTAGAAAGTGTCAGTGTTAATGAATCATCTGCGAGAATCTATAATGCAGCCATACAATTATGAATGCATAAGTCTAGCTCATTTCTTAGTTATTCAACATTTTCTTTATATTGAGGTCTGCATACTTCTTTTCCAGTGTGTCTATAATTATAAAGCAGCAAATATACAAAGAGCATCGGGATTCCCTTTGCTCCCTTGATAATGAAATTGAGCTTCTTTCATGGAGCTCAGCATGTGTCCTTCAGGATACTCGCCTCCAGGCACTCAGCAGGGTTACTGCACAGTGCTTTGTGTGGTTTCAAGAAGCAGCACATTTTGCAAGAGGTGCTTTGTAATTTTAATTCTTTCACTGATTTTCTGACCTCATAGCAAGTCCTTGCCTATTAAGACCTTTGATCTTGTAGTTTTGTGACTTTTTTTCTTTTCGTGACTTTGTTGTTTTCATTTTGACATAAAGGAGAAATGGGACCCTGGTGAGGCATAGTCAGTCCAGGGAACCCTTTCTGTAAAACACCGCAAAGGAAAAGGAGGCCTTTCAAAGGTAATATCAAACCATCGCACTCTCTCTTATGGTGCCGGGTACAGAACAGAGAAGGGCAGATATGACGATGCCTTATGGAAGTGGTCTGCGAAACTGTTCCTCTTCTAAATAAGGAAACACAGAGCATGATTTTCTCCTCTTCCCATTTCCCCTGCCTCTCTGCCTCCTGCCAGTCTCTAGGAGAATACTTCTCTTAAATTCATTGTTTTCTATTTTGGAATAAATTATCTTTATAAGTAATTCAATCTTGGTATCCATATAGCTTTGTCACTGAGTTTTCTTCTAACATGGAACAAAGTGAGGCACTTTGGAGAGGCACTCAGTTATCATTCTATCAAAGCTGTAAGTAAGGGACTTTGTACAAATGCCCTTTTTGAGGGCCAACAATTTAAATACACTTTGTTTTACTCTGTGAAGCAGGCCTGGATCTGCACAGGGAAAAGTAATGCTGAACTGTCCAAAGAGCCCTGCTCAGGTCTCCTCCTAACCTTTCTCTGCCCTCCCCTAGTTTGCTTCTCCTCAGGTCTCATAGTGGGGAGTACATGGTCTTCAACTGAAACAGCGCTAGTTAGTTCTCACTGGAAACCAAACCACCAGTATATTTCTGGTACCTGCTTATCTAAACTCGTCAATGCCTTTGCAAAGATTCAGCATATTCTGTATCTACTGTATTACAGCTAGCTATATACATAGGCAGATTGACTATTTTTAGTCCTGGTTTGTGTATCATTGAGCTATAGTAGTTTGCTTTATCCATTTGTGGGACTAAACAATACCGTTTAATGGTTGTAAATTTTACAAAACCTCTTTGGGTTTCTTGTTTGACCCAAACATAATGTAAGTCTCAATGACAAAATACACAAAGCCAACCAGAGGTGAGTGAAAAATACATCTTTTCCCTAGGTTCATCTGCCCCCATAATGCATGTGCAATGCTTTGTAATATGTTCTCACTAGCATGAATGCGCTATGACTACTTCGTAAGATTTTGTTTCACCTATAATCGTAATGGAAAATGCTGTACCATTGACAACAATGAACTGTAACCACACTTATTGCATAAACTATTTGTTTACTAACTACTGATGACTCTTTCTTTAAGAACATTAACAACAAAAGCCATACCACTCATACATATATATACCTACTTCACTTCGTTCCTAAAACATTAAATTTCTGTCCTGGCAACTTGCATCTTGAGATAAGCTGTGATGGCAGAGATCCCCATCCCAACTGTGTTCATCTGAATTTTACCTCGATAATTCCATGCCTCTAAGTTTTGAAGACTAACACAACTCCTAGCCTAATAGTACACTAAGTGTGGGTCCAACTAATTTTTCCTGCAAGGCAGGGCTGGCTTCCACTGGTGGGTCAAAAGAAGTGACAGGCTCAGCCCAGATTTATCTGTGTACACAGCCTGTAGTTTCCCCCTGAATAGCCTCAAGGCCACAGAGACATCACCTGTGGAACCTTAGCCAGAATATCAGAGGTGGCAGCACCACAGCACCCGACACTGCACACTCCCTTTTCAGGTTATCGTGCAGGAAATGAGGCCCTACTGGGAGTGCTGAAGGTATCTGACCAACAGTCCAATAGAATCAGTAGCAACAGCAATACTAGAAGTTCAGGCCTGGTGACTCCCAGACTAATACACTCTTCATCATCATGTTGTCCACTCTTCTCTCAGGCCTCGCTGGAGCCTCCTACTCACTCCCCACTCCATTCCAGGCCAGTCTCATTCAAAGACAGAAGTGGCCACAGTGGCTCCAGTGGAGCCCAGCCCTAGGAGCCTTTGGATGGGGCTATTAGTGAACTTGGGAAGCTTTTTTAAGTCATCCTCCATAGGACTAAGAGTACTCATTTCTTCCCACCCTTTTCCTTTTCCGTCTTTTCTCTTGCTCCCTCCTCTCACATTCCTCAGGCATACCTGTATCATCAAGTTCTTACTGAGTACCAAATCAGGGCCTGGCCTGTACTGGGGTAAAACACATCCTGTTTGGGGAAACTTGCACTCTAGTGGTGGAATGAAGAACACACACAGAATAAACACAAACATTAAGACTTCTTTGAAGACGATGGCAGCATGAGTGTAGGGATAATGGTAAGAACAATTAGAATTCCAAGAGGGAACAAGTGAATGTTCAACACTTCTTCCCTAGTCACAGATGAAAATTCAACTGGTCTGGCCACAGCACTCTCCAGGTCACCCCTCTGGCTTCATGACTTATCTAGTTGCATCACCATGTTCCAGTGATCCTGGAAACTGCTCTGGTGCCCCCAACCACGGTCTTTCTCAAGTCCTTCAGACTGTGGACTTCCTTTTACTCCTTGCTCTGACTAGTAAACTCTTTCTTTTCAAAATCCAGTACTGATGTCGCCCCCTCTAACAAGAAGTTCCAACTACTGGCCCGGACAGTGTTAGTCCCTCCCCACAGTGGGCCTTGCAGGATTCTTGAACTTATCATTTTACTGTAGTTTTGTTGGCATAGTCTGTCTCACAAAACAGAGAGTTCATGTCTGATGAACTATGTCCTGTCAGTGGGGGTCTGGATTACTACTGTTCAGTAATTTATGTTCCCTTCCCTTGACCCCACCTCATTGCTTCCCATTTAAATGGATGCAGTTCACTCTTCTAATCAGTCCCTGATCTCACACTAAGAAGGGAAAGGTCCAAGAGCACTAAAGTTACTTCCTGATAACTGCATACCCACTTCCATGCCTACCATCTGAAAGCCTTGGACCTGGCCTCACAGTTTCCAGGTTTCGGGAATCCAGCCAGTAATGACCCTTGGCTCTTACTTTCTCCAGTTCTGCACTAGAAATGAGCTCAAATAGTCTGCTCCTTACCTGTAAGTCAGTCTTTGAGGTCCAGGGGAAAGCACCATCCTAGGAAATACAAGGACCTGAGTCTCAAGTTCAAGACTCACCAATCCTGGCAGGAATCCACATCATTCGCAAATATAAAATATGCCATGCTTTAGACAGTACTTTCAAACCTATTATATCTTTTGATCCTTACAACAAATCTGTAAGGCAAATATTTTCCTCCTACAGATGAAAAAATACAGCATCATTTGCCCAAGCTTGCTCCCATTATGAGGCAGTGCGTGCTTGGAACCCAGGTCTTTGGACGACTTCTTTTTTTGGAGGGGGAGGTGCTAGGGATGGAACTCAGGGCCTTGCACTTGCTAGGCAAGCACTCTACTACTTAAGCTAAATCCCCAACCCCAGGCAACCTCTTCTAGTGCATTTTTTTTTTGGTGGGGGTGGTGCTGAGGATTGAACTTGGGGCCTTGCACTTGCTAGTCAAGTGCTCTACTACTGAGCTAAATCCCCGACCCCTGCCAGTGCATTTTGAACTTTGGTGTACATCAAAATCACCTCAAGGGTCTATTAAACCAGATTGTTGCCCACCACCAACCCTTCTGATTCAGAAAGTCCGATGGGGTTCAAAACTTTGCATTCCTAACAAAAACTCAAGTGATGTCGATGTTGCAAGACAAAAGATCTACACCAATCTGGTAACTGCTGTGGCTATGGGCAAATTCCTTCCTTCTTTGTCTGTCTCAGGGTCTCCATGCATTTTAAACAAAAGGCCAAAACTAAAACTGATTTTCCAAACCTTATTTTAATAGCAAACCCCATTTTTCACAAGAAATCACATATAAGATCCCAACATATACACAGTAGTCAGGGCTGCTCTGGTAAAGTGGTGGTGAGGAGCCAAGAACTTGTGACATCCATCTCCCCAGGTGCTGGAATACCTAACCGGAGTACACATTTTCAAGTACTTTCACTAGAGAGGGCCTAGATGCCTGAGGACTCTTTCAGCTGACATTCTAGTATGCTGGGAAAATTCTAGCCTTTGCCATTGTGAGGGGAGAGGAAGAGTTAGAGAGAAACTTATTTTGTGTTAACCAGTACACAAAACTTCTTTGCCCATGCCTAATGCTTCGGTCCATATGAGAAAAGAAATCTTAACCCTTTTGAGCTGGTGAGATCATGGAACCCTTGGATAATAATAAAAACTATGATCAGCTCCCTAGAAAAATGGTAACATACACATAACTGCCAAGGTATTTAGTATATCCTTTCAGGCCTTATGGACTCCTTAGGGGCCCTACCTTAAGCTACAATCCTTGATTAGAGGGCCAGGGGTGCAGCTCAGTAGTAGAGCACTTCCCTAGTGCACACAAGGCCCTGTCTTCAATTCCCAGCACCCTAAAACAAAAAACCCTTGACTGGGCTGTGGCATAGCACTTCCACCAAATTCTTCCTTGGTGTTTTTGTAACATAAAGTCCTCTCCATAATTTCTTGGCACAAGCATCTAGAGAAATTCCATCAGGCACTTAGCAGAGGCAACAGGTTATTACTTGGTAAATTTGTCCTTCCTCACCAGGCTGACAGCACTGAGGGAGAAAACATGGCTTATTTATTCCCCATCTCCTGGTAGCTCGGGGCTGACATAGGGCAGGCACTCTGAGGTGAAAACAGTATCTGAAGGGCTTGGGTGACAACAGAGAAATGGCTCCAGGTCAGTCCCTAGGACAGTTTTCTGGCTGTAATGCCTGCTGCAGGGAAAGTCCGCTCTCTTTCTTCTAGGACAAAAAAGAAGTGACAATTAAAAGCATATCTCTGGCTTTCAACTACTGTTTGGTGTCCACTGAGGCCAGGTGAGGAGATAAGCAGGAAAACTTGATTGAGTCTTCTTCCCACCATCAAGAAGGCTCTGAGTGACCCACCCCAACAAACACACCACAGTTGCCGGCTAGGCCCTGAGCCGCAATGCCTCTCCTCTGGGGCCTCATGCTTCCAAGGGAACTAGCTCCACACTGCTGAGGAGGGGTGCAGAAGTGGTCTGAAGAACCACGTAAAAGGTGTGGGTAGAATGTGGCTATAGGAGCAATCACAGCCAGTCGGCCCAACCAAGGGGCCTCAGGACTGAACTCCTGTTCAAAGCCTTGTTATCACCCAGCCTTCTCTGGAGCCCCTAAAGGAAGAACTACATTGGTCTGTCCTGGTACACATACCCTCATCTCACAAATATCAAAACTACAGTTGCCTGTTTATTGTTTTTCAAAACAAAACAAAAGGGAAAAATCATTCTGAATTCTATTGTGGTGGAAAGCCGAATTGATGTGGCTGATCTGGGCTATCTCCCAGGTTGTATCTTGGAAGATCAGGTACACTCGGGCGGGCTGTTGCTCTGGCAGGGATGGATGAAAACTTGCATTAAGGCAGGCATCAGAAGAGCTGCAGGCCAGTTTTGAGCCCATGCAGCTGTCCCTGGTTCCAGAGAAGGCCCTCCAAGTTGCTGCTGCTGTTGCTGCAATTGCCACCGCCGACACCACAACTTAGGCCCAGGGTGCTGCGGAGAGAGTGGGACGTCAGTCAGGGAAGGATGCAGCTTTAGGCTCTGGAGGAGCTAAAAGTGCTTGAGATGTGTGTGTCTGTGGGAAGGGCTTACCCTCCTGCCTAGTTTTATAAAGAGGAGATGGCAACAAATCTGGGAAGGGATTTCAGGTAGGGTCCAGCAATGGCTCTCCTCTCCCCTAGGTGATAAAGGAAAGGAAGTGTGGAACTGTTCAAATGAAGCATTATACAGAGCTCTGGTACATAAAAGCCCATGCAGAACTGTTTGGGTTGAGGTAAAAGAGGGGTCCCCCCCCGGGAAGACACTGAAAATGGCTGCCTTAACAGGGCTTCTTTCCAAGGACCTAGAGCTGGGAGTCCCTGAACTCTGGGCTGGATCCCTCTCACATCTAATATACAGTAAAGGGGCCCAAAGCGAGACTTGGTCTGCAGGGATAGGCCCAACTCCCATCCCACAATTTTTAAGACTGCTTAAAGGAGACAATTGCCCTTTCTTCTCTCTGGCCCAGCTCAGAATACTCTTGCTTCCTGCAGATCAAAGGTTCTCCCAGCTAGATGATGTAACAGCTGAGCGCAAAGCTATCATCACTCCCCTCCGGCAGATCCATGATTATATACCTGCAGCTGAAAAAACTCTTTGAGATGATCTAGTCCCATCACCTCCCATCACCCACAATTTTACAGACAAATCAATTGAGGTATAGGTATGAGGAAGAACTTTCCCAAGGCCACATAGCCAAGTCAAGGGTGGAGCCCAGACAAGGAGGAGTGCTCATGCTCCGCTCCAGCAGAGGACGTCTCCCTACTATAGGTGGTATAAGGCCTGAATCAAATGAGCTTCCTTCTTGATACAACAGTTCCACCAGCCCACACTTCACCCTTAATAAACTGGGACTCATCAAGCCAGCCTTCCACAAGGCCTGGCTAGTTGGGGCTGACAGGAGGAGTAGTTTTTTAGACATGTGAATCTCGCTGCCAACTGGCTACCTCCTAAGAGGCTTGATACTCCCTGTCCTCGGACAAAGTCCACAAACATCGCCTTGGGCCTGGCCTGCTTATGGGACCCAGGGTTCTACAGTCCTTTCCCAGAACGCTCAGATCAAAAAGAGCTCATCTCCTAGGGAACAGGCAAAAACCATAGGGATGGACTCGCAATTTCAGAGGTCCACAGGGGTCTCTCTCTAGTACTCATACAATTCTCCTGGTCACAGTGGCCCAGTATTGTGGAATACACAGGCCTTTGGGTGGGCTCCTCTGAGATACTAGCATAGCCCCTCATCAAAGACGGCTTGGATCCTGGCTCCCAGATGACCCAAGGGCTCCCATGCCTGTGATCCAAAGGTGAGTTATCAGGGAAACCACACAGCCCTGTGCAGACCTTGCTACCAAGATGCTAGAACAGTACAGGAGGGCTACTGATTATTCTATGTACCTTTGGACAAATTCCTTCCCCTTTCTGGGCCTCAGTTTTCTTATCAGGAACAGAAGAAAGCTGGATTAGCGCATATGTTCTTGACCTTTTGGCAATGGTGGACAATTTAGAGAATTCATTGAAAGATATGAACCCCTCTCCTCCCAAAATGCACATGCGTGCATGTACACATGCATGCACGTATACACACACACACACACACACACACACACACAAACTACACACCCAAACTGAGCTCAAACTAAAAGGGGTCCCAAGGCAGCTCTATGTGGCTACTTCACTGGCTCCAACCACTAAGGGCAAGGAATCATATAAGGGCCCACCCAGCCACTTAGCCCCCACCCTAAGTCATTTACCTACCCACCCCACTTTGGCTCCTTCCCTTCCTACCACAAGTGGTAGACAAAGGTGGTGAGAAACCCTGTTGCCACGGGCACTCACCCAGTCTTGCACAACGGGGGTTCCAGCCGCTGCTCTAGCACAGGCTGGTCCAAAAGATACATGGTATCATAATTCTCCAGCATAAGCTCTGCTGGGTCCTCCGTCTGACCTGGCATGCGGCCTAAGGGAAAGGTGTCCCATCGTACATCTTCTGTAGAGCAAAGAGAGGTGAAGAGAGTGGGCTGATGAGCTGGTCCTCTAATGAGTGCAGAGGCCTACCAACCCTGTCCCTCCACCCAGCCCATTTGCCCACTCAACATGGGACTCTCCTCTCTAGCACTTCTCCTGAGCACCTCTCCACTTTAGCATTCCACAACACATTTTTTTAGTATATGTGCTGCCGAAGCGAGCACTCACCACACATTTTTTATGGTCCCTTTTCTTCTGTGTTCACACACACACATACACACACACACACGCATGCGCGCGCACACACACACATGCACGCGCACACATATAGCTACAGACATTTTTGTTCCTCTCTACCCACCTTCTCCCATTTTCCCAGGCATGACTCCACACACACAGGCATCTTCAGATCTGAGTATATTGCTGCCTGAACCTCTAACTCCTTATTCCCTTCTGGAAGCCCCAGAATTCCTACAGCACTCCCTCTCCAAACCCACCAAAACCTCAGAATACGTGAATGACCTAGATTTCCTACACATTTATACATAACTCTCTGATGTACTTGAAAGCCAGATCCTTTTAGTGCTCTTGCCTGGAGGGATGCACACCTCCCGCCTCAGTACGGGCTGTATCATAGAGGTAACATGT
Organism: Hystrix cristata; assembly: GCA_004026905.1. NCBI lineage: Eukaryota > Metazoa > Chordata > Mammalia > Rodentia > Hystricidae > Hystrix > Hystrix cristata. The sequence goes on from PVJO010016522.1 coordinate 38,243, forward strand.
TTGCCCTCCTCCCTGCAAGGTCTTCATGCCCTGCAGAGGCACACACAAAGAACATCCTTTCTTCAGGGAAGGGCAGATTTACATATCCTACCTCCTATCGCCTCCCAAGCTATACTTGGAAACTCATATACCAATTTCTCTGTTCAGTGAATGTTCCTCATTTCACTCCCTGACTCCCACACCTCTCATTCACAGGCACACGAACAAGAAATCTTGTCCCTATCTCACCACATATGTGCACACACACAGAAGGAACGATGGCAAGGGAGGAGAAGGAAAAGATTAACACTCTAGTCTCTCATCGCCTTCCCCCAACACATACACACATACACACACACACAGATACTCCACCTTAGGATGGACCGTGCCAGGCACTCCCTATCTCCCTGTCTTATCACTTCAAAACTCCCCACCTAGTATTATCGTATATCTCTTCTCCCAGTCCTTATACAAAGGCATCCATTGTTTTCAAGAGCAACTTTCACTACTGAGTTCCTCAGATTCTATTTCTGGCTTCCTGCATTCCCCTGGTATTCAAATAACCCTGTCATACTGCCCCTGGCATTCTGTGATGTATTTACTGTGGACCACCTTTTTGCACAACCTATAGAGAAGCCCCTCAAGAAGTACTGTTCCAAAATTGTGTACATGTATCAAATTATCACACTGTATTCCACAAATTATGTAACAGTTAAAAAGAAGGTGGGTTACAAGTGTAGCCAGCTGCAGAGCAAATGCCTAGCATGCCAAGGCCCTGGGTTCCAGCCCCAGCACAGGGGAAAAAAGGAAGGCTTGTTCCTCTGTTTGCTCATCTTTCCTCCCCAGCTCTCTTATAAGCTTCTGTGCCTATCTGAATGCCCTGCATCGCCCCATGATACAGAGATACCACAGGGGCCACCCCAGTCACTGGCTCTGACAGGGATTTAATATCCCCAACCCTGTGGACTTCACTACCCCTGCCTCTTTAGCCTGAAACTCTTGTACATGTCTCCTCAGTGGCAGCAGGGACACACACACCCTCATGGGTCTTAGTGACTCTACTTACTCTTTCGAAAACATAGGTAACCACAAGTGCACGTATACACAGCTACACTACAAGCTGCTTCAGTCACTTCTCTTAACGGTTCCTATTTTTCTCTTTCTCTCCCACAACACAATTCTGCCTGTGCCAATGCCCCTTCATTTCACTATTTACAAAGATCTCCAAATACAGCCTTCCTTGTCTGAAGAGATTTCTCTGTCACTGTGGCACAATTTATCTAGCAACCACAAATATATCCCCATTCTCACACACACACACACACATACACACACGGACATAAATGTGCTCATCCATCCCTAACACTCCCACTTGGAGTCTTTATGCCTCTCAGCCCTCCCACACCGCCCCATAAACTCATCTACTATCTCCCCTCTGGTTCCGTCTCACTACTCACCACATTTACAAGAGACTATTCTGTTAGTCTTCACGGATCTGCCACCCTTGAGGTTCCTGCTCCCCAACCTAAATGAGGGCACTCTGCTAGCATCAACCTTCCCCGTGCCCTCTCTTTGATCTCATGAACTTGTGGAACACCTAAAATGCACACTACTCTGTATTCTCTCCTCTGATCTCACTTCCAAGCTCCTCTGACCCAGTGTCCTGGGTTCCTTCTAATGCACACCAGCAAAATCCTTTCCCATCACCAGCCAGCCTCCATGTGCACAGAGAAAACACACGCAGAATCATACATGTACATTCCACATCTCACTTTTTCCTACTTTATGAAAAAATAATTCACTGAGAAGAAAGTTTTGTGCTAGTTTCTTCTTTGTAAGAACCTTTTTTGTCCATGTCTTGTGCTCTGAGTAACTACTTTGAATGTGCTCTCTCCATGTAGCAGCCTGACAAAGGTCTTCTGCACTTACATGCTCTATGCAAAGGGTAAGGAAAGTCGTTTGTCATCCACGTAACTGGCTGTCTCCCGGGCTTGCCTCAATACTGGCTACTTCCTTCCACTTTCTATCTCTTTTCTAGAGTAAAGGAAAGCCTCAAAAGTCAGCCAGAGAGGGAAAAAAATTGGTAAAGGCAAAAAGTGGATATCAAGACTACTTACCTGAGCTAACTTGCCATGCAGAACCCTCCAAAGCTCCCCTTTTCTGGGCCAGCAGCCTGGCATTCTCAATAGTAGGGGACTCGTGCACAGTAGAGAAAGGTCCCACTTCCATTCTGTCCTCTTCTTCATCATCTTCATCATTGTCATCATCGGTATCCTCATCATCTTCATCATCATCTTCGTCATCTTCATCATCATCTTTATCTTCCTCTTCCAAGTCATCATCTTCCTCTTCCTCCGCTTCCTCCATCTGGTCTTGCAGGGCCTTTGTCTCCTCCTTCTCTTGATTACCACCACTGGGGCTGCCCTGCTCCCCTGGCTGCTGGGCCTTTCCTTCAGACCCACAGCTGGAGCCTGCTGGTTTGAGGCCCCAGTATAGGCTGTCCAACGTGTATGGCGACTTCTCAATGTGGGGGGCCTCTGAGCCCTCCTTCGGCAAGTTGTTTTCTCCATTCTGAGTATAAATGGAACAGATGCGCAGCAACTTCTCCTGTTCCCCATCTGGCAGGACCTGTCCCATGGCTTTGAAGACACTGAGCAAAGGGAGGGATGGGGTAGGAAAGATTCAAAATTTCAAATCACTTCATACCCCAACACTCTAGGGTTTGAACTTGGGTCTCTGAGCTTTTACACCTGCCTCTGAAAGGCAGTACAGTAGAGCAGACAGAACATAGAAACGAATCGACCATGGACTCCGAACAGTCTCTGCAGTTCATCTTAGTTCCTCACTTCCATTGTCAGTAAAATGTGGATAATACTGGTACCTAATTTCTAGGGTTCTTGGGATGAATAAATAAGCCACTCATATAGAATGCCTGGCACAGTGCCAGGCACATAGTGGGCATGCAATAAATGATAGCAGTTAGTCTGCACTGAAATGCTACATTAATACTCCAACTATCCAATAGGCCTGCAAGGCTGGAAATGAGAAGGGCAGATCCCTTTTTTCTCTGGACTAGCTTTGCAATCTGTCCTGAGCTCCAAGGATGTGCCTGGAAGGGTGCTGGGGTCCTTAGGCATGAAACATAGTGTGATCTCTTTTATAGGAGCAGCTACAGACCTGTCCAGAATAGAGGAAAAGAAAAAAAAAAGCAGCAGTTGACAAGACAAAGCAGGATGTAGAAGGGAGGCTGAATAGGCACTGCAGACCCACTGTGGGCACCAAGGCAGCTGGGGAGAGGCAAAGAGCACAAGGAGGGAGAAGAAACCAAGGGAGGGCTTCGTGCTGGAGGTGAGGTCCAGGAGGACCAGAGACAAGAGTGAGCACACCGTGCATGTATTAACAGTAGCCTGGCTAGAGGGCAAGGCCTAT